>JAQZBX010001098.1:26533-89175 GCA_029593785.1 Cabassous unicinctus | reverse complement strand
AATTCTACTAGAACTTTAATTACTGTTTCACATATTGGGTTCAGGTTGTAGGGCATCTTTTATTTGCGAATAGTTAAAAGGCTCATGAATGTTTATCATAAGATGTGTCAATCTCAACTTTATATTAACAGAATCTAAAGCAGCAAAATTGGATATTGAATAGGACTTCTCCTGGACACTGTCACCCAAAGATGAGGAAAACAACCCAAAACATACTAAACAATTGGGGAGCACATGCCCCTTCAAAGCTTATAAAGCAGTCCAATCACTATAGCCTCCTAAGCATCACCCTTATCCCTAGCTTCTATAAGCAGAAATCAGAGTTGTGAGGCTTGAACCAATTATGTGTTAAAGATTGTCATAGGAGCCTTTTCCTTCCCTTCCCCACAGATATTGCCTACTCAGTAACCCCTTCCCTCACAACTCCATCAAACTAAGTGATAGGGGCTCTGAGAAACAATTGCAGAGATTAGAAATGCCTATGAGAAGAGACTGGCCCCCACTTCCCTGGTTGGATGTCTACTTATGCATCAGACTTTCTGTGGTTTCTGTACATATGTTAGTGGAAGTAGGGGGTAAAAATGGGGAAGAAAATTGAGAGAGGCAGTAGGTATAGATTGAGGCAGTTTTGGAGCAAATTGCTTTCTTACTGCTTGATGTGGAAAGAATATAGCAATTCTCCATTGGTCAAGTAGACATAGCAGAAGGAGGAGGAGCTTGAGTCATATTGCATATATGTTACCCAAGGCAGCTGGGCTGGATGAGGATAACTCCTAAGAAAGATATGGTGTTGCATGCCACCATGGGTGAAAGTTGAGGGAGAGGTAGTCAAGCTGGAGCATATCTCCTACTTCAGGGAAGAGGACAATGGAGAGGACATCCCAAAAAGAACTCACAGATACTTCTCACAATGTCTGAATTCTTGGACATGAGTGTATAAATTTCTGGTGGGTGTTGTCTCTTAAATCTTTCCTGTTCATTTGTCCTTAACCCAACCCACTGGAAAGTAGTGAGGAAGGAAAGAGGCCAAAGATGTGGTGACGATGGGTTTTGAGGACAGACCATGGCCAAAAATATGTGAGGGAAAATTAAAAAGACCTGGAGGCCATATCCATTTGACACACAGTAGTTTCAAAAAGAAGGAAAAGAGAGAGTAAAAACCAAAATTAAACAAATAAAGAAAAATATTCTCTGCTAATGAAGGGCTCTGTAGGCAAACTTTAGTCGTAGGTAGGTAAAATTCCAAAACAACTACGGACAATTGCATGAGAAGGTCTGAAACCTGAGAATCCACTATTTAGCCAAGATATTGTTCATCTGTTAAGGAGAAACAAATGTAATTGTCAATATACAATGTTTTAAAATTACATCAACCACATATACTATATGAGGAAAACACATGGGAAAAGCTTCGAATAAAATGACAAATTCCAACAGAGAACTCAGGAGATGGAAAGATAAAACAGTAATGAGCAACAAACCCATTCCCCACACTTGTATATAGATATAAACGGATAAATAGGTGGATAATATTAAATAACAATGCAGCAAATGAAAAATCTACCTATAGACTGGGACAAAAAGAGGATTTGACAAAATCAGTAAGTTGATGTGGGAGATAGGGTAAAAACAGTAAAAGCCTTTACTAAAAGAAATTTAGAGAAGAAAAGTAAAGGCATTTCAGAAGTTTCATCTTTTGGGAATAGGGGATGGCACATTATTGGAGGAGAAATGGTGGACATCTTGTTTCATTACAATAGTTGAGAATAAGTGTTCAATTATGTACTTCATTAAGACCCTGTTTTCTTTGTAGAAAAAGTAAAGAAGACCTTTCAAATTAGCCAGAGGAATACATAGAATGAGTAGTAACTTAATCATACCAGCTAAAATATGGATAATTAAAATAGGAAACATTATAGAATGAAAGTCAATGTCAATTAAAATGGAAGGAATAACACCAACTTTATTTGATATTACATTAAATGTGAATGACTTGAAATCCCCTTAAGTCAGAGAATTACTTTGTATTAGAATATAAAACCCAACAACATACAGCTCACAAGAAATTTGCTTAAAACAAAGTAAGAAAAAATAAATGGAAAAAGAGATACCAGGCAGTTGCAAATATAAAGCAAGAACTACTGGCAATATTAATATTGGACTGTGTGGAATTTAAATCAAGAACACTAAACAGTACAAAGAAGAGAGTAGACAAGAAAAAAAAATTATGAATCAAGAGGAGACGTAAAAAAACCCACAATCTTATAATCCTAAACATCAGAGCTGATATAGAAAATAAAACCATTTTGAATGTAAGGCTACCTTGCTAAGTGAAATTATTATGAGAGATTTTAATATGCTCTTTTTATAATTGGAAATATTTAACCTTAAAAAATCAGTAATCACATGAAATAATTGAATGAAAAATACACATATATACCTAAAGAATATATATAAACAATATATACATTAAGATGCAAAGTTTATATATATATATATATGTGAATGGATAATATACATTTTGTGTATCCCTATGAAAAAATTACAGAACTGGATTCTTTACTTATAAAATAAAAAAAAGAATGCCACTATTTCTTTTCAAAAATCTAATAAAATTGGAAGTTAAAAATACAAGTAAATAAATGGTGATAAAAATATTAACTTCTTGGAAGTTAAGAAACTCACCTACAGATAACTTTTGAATCGGAGACTATCAAAACTGAAATTACTAACAAGACTATCAAAACTGAATTGCTAAAAAGAAAAACATTTCATGACTAATCACAGGACACAAAGAAAAATCTGTAAACAAAAGAAAACTAATAAGTTTAAATGCCTTCATTAGACTAAAAATAAAGAATATTACCATTTATCTCAAATAAATGGAAATTACGTACAAGATAAACATAAGGAAACTAGGAAGAGGAAATTAATAAATACAAAAGCTGAAATTAATGAAATATAAACAAAAAGTTAGATAAACAATAACAAAAAGACAACTAAATTCAAAATCAATTCTTTGGAAAGAAAAGCAATAAATACAAAGTGATATCAACTTGATTGTCTTAATTTGCCAATGGCTGCCAATGCGAAAATACCAGAAATGGGTTGGCTTTTATAAGGGGGGTTTATTTGGGGTAAAATCTTATAGTTCCGAGGCTGTGAAAATGTCCAAATCAAGTCATCATAAGAGATGCTTTCCCACCAAAGGTGGGCTGCTGATAGATCCTGGAGTTTGTCACATGGTGAGGCAGATGGCAGGTCTGCATATCTCTCTACTTTCTCCTGGAGCTCAGCTGTGAGCGATCAGCCATCTCTCCTTGGGCCTTGTCTCTTTAAACCTCTTGGGGCTTCTCTGTCTTCCTGCAGCTGTAGGTGAACTTGGAGTCCTCTCTCTCACATGGCAGGGTCAAAATGGCAGAGCTCCCTTTTCTCTGTGTTTGTTCTGTGTGTTCTTAGTTTATGTAAGACCGAGCAAGAGGGTACAGATCCAACCTGAGTCAAGCCTCACTGAAGTAGTCCAATCAAAAGTGATCTAATAAGGTAATCAGGGTCCCTTAAAGGAATTTAATGCAAAGTGCCCCCCACCCACAGGAATGGATTATTTCAAGAACAATCTTTTCTGGGATTCACAAAATTCAAACTGCCACACTGATTAAAGGAGAAAAAAAATACAAGAGAGCAAAAAATATGCTAGCTGAGGAGAAAACCACAAATACTGATGAGATTAATAGATTGTAAGAGACTATTAGATGCAATTCTACAGCAAGAAATTTTTAAAAATTAAATGAAATGATCAAAAATCTCCCCCTCCAAAAAGAAAAACTTGACTTCATAAAAGATACTATTAAGGTAATTAAAGATTACCACTAAAATAAAACACTGAGATATGTTGATTTTCCCCTTGATTTGCATCTAAATATTAAAGATAAATTCTGTGTTACTTAAACTGTGCCAGACCATTGAAAATGATGAATAACTCCTAGTTATTTTATGAAGCCTGAATAACTTAGTATAAAAATAATATATAGTAATTCCCAAAGAAAACTATAGGCAAACTCTCTGATGAATAGAGTTGTAAAATATATTATCAGACAAACTCCAATAATGCAAGGGTACTTCAATAACAGGAAATCTGTCAATATAACTCAAAATATCACCATGTTGTTGGAGAAAAATGATGTACTCATACCAATAGATTTTGAAAAGCCCTTTCACAAAAGTCAGCAGTGATTACTCTTAAGAATTCTGATTAAGACAGGAATAGAATTAAATTAGTTAAATATAATAAAGATTTTCAACAAAACTTCTACCATATCATGAAAATGGCATACTTATTTGAATTAATGTGTAAATTGAAAGATATTATAGATAGAACTCCATTTTATCATATTTCATCATAGGATTTTAAAATTCATATAAAAATAAATTCCTGAAGATATCTAAAGCCATTAATAATAATTGGTGATTTGCCTTTCCAAAGAGCAGAATTGTAAAACTACTATAATAAAATCAATATGATATTGGAGCAGGAGTAGGCAAATTAAAAAGCACAGTAGCATAAAAATATCCAGAAAATTGTTTGAAGTATACATGAATATTTTATTACAGCAAAAATGCTATTTCAATTCAATGTGAAAAATTGTTTATTTAGTAAATGGTACTGGCACTGTTGGATATCCATTTAGAAGAAAAATTGAACTTGTGTCTCACATCGTGTCTCACATCATATATTAGAGATTAATTTCAAGAAAAATTAATGAAAAAATTTTTAAAGGAAAAATCTTAGATTTTCAGCAGGGTAATGGAATTTGGCTTATAACAGTTCATTTGAGCCAATTGTGCCCATATCTTCCCAACTCCATATTAAAGGATTAATTTTGGTAGCTTGAAATGGGCCATACTGGGGTTGTTTGCATCACAGCAAATGATACAGATCTGGACTTCTCCTCCTCCTTCACCTGGAGTCAGGTGGTAAACATTTGCCAGAACACTACTGTGTACATAAAATTTCCTAATGTAAAGTTTGAAAGACATCTGCATATACACTCTGCTGATATTGATTTGGGAGATATACTTAATAAACCCAGGGAAACCACATCTGAAAGAGGCACACTTGTCTATTTTTTCTTTCAGTTCCATCAGCTTTTGCCTCATATATTTTGATGCAAATGTATTGAGATTGCTGTTTTCTTGGAGATTGACAACTTTATCATCATGTAATGCCCCTCTTTATCCCTGAAAATGTTCTTTGCTCTTATAATATAAGACCTAAACTTAAGACCTAATATTATGTGTGTTTTGACATTGGGGGAAGATCAGGAAGGACTTGAATGGCTTAACTGCAAGTTCTTCTCCCCATTCTTCTCCCAAAGACACGGTCTCCTACCCAAACAATTCTCCTTATCACAGTGACCAACCTCAGTTCCTGTTCATCCCTGAGTAGTGGACTTCAGTTGCCTGCAAGTCTGCAGAATTATTTAAACAAGCCAATCAGAGGGCATTCCACTCTCTTGATACTACAAAGCCTTCCTCCAATAGCCCCTGCTTGTTCTCTCTGTTCCAGGGTGCAATACCATGTCATCCTGTATGGTATATGCTGTCCTCCTCTCCCAGGGTTAAGTATAAGTGACTAATAAACTGCTGTCAGTTTCACCTGTCCAGGGTTGTGTTTTGTGCATTTGGCCATCCCCATAATCCTAGGGCAGAAATTCCTTCCTCACCAAGGGAGTGATTAGGAGGCATTTAAGGCAGATCTTTTTATTATTATTATTTTATTTTTATTTTTTTCTAAAAGATGCTGAGATTACATGAAATGTTACATAAAAAAATATAAGGGATTACAATATGTCCCACTCCCCACACCTCCCACTTTTCCCCACATTAACAAATTTTTTCATTAGTGTGGTACATTCATTGCAATTGATGAACACATTTTGGAGCATTGCCACTAAGCATGGATTATACTTTACATTATAGTTTACACTCTCTCCCACTCAATTCTGTAGGCTATGGCAGGATATATAATGGCCTATATCTGTTGTTGCAATGTCATTCAGGACAATTCCAAGTCCCCAAATTGCCCCCATATTACCTCTTTTTCCCTCTTCCTGCCTTCAGCACCTCCAGTGGCCACTGTCTCCACATCAATGATATAATTTCTTCCATTGCTAGAATCACAATAAATCTATAGTAGAATACCAGTAAATCCACTCTAGTCCATATTTTATTCCCCAATCCTGAGGATTCTGGGATGGTGATGCCCACTCCACCTCTAATTGAGAGGGGGCTTTGATCCCATATGACTGATAGCAGTTGTAGACTCTCTCGGTTCCTTGGTATGGCTGTTGTCCATCCTCACCTCCTTGTTAGTTGTCCTGGGTGAGTCCAATGAACTGGAGAGTAGGTGTTACAACTCCACTGAGGCTCAGGGCCCAGCTGGCACATGGACAGCCCAAATATTCAAGTCTCTTGGGCATACACCTACCAACTTCAGCACCAACTGTAGTGAGTTCATATAGGAGGGACAGAAGAGGCATGTGTAGAGAAGTCACAACTGAGTCCAACTCTGTCATACTCAGGAGCATAAACTCCAAAGTAGGGCCCACTGTTAAGGCACAAACTCCGGAGCTATCTGTCATGACCGTAGGACCTGGGTGTCTCCAGAGCTTTCAGGAACCCCACAATTTGGGGTAGTATCTACTTTGGCAGTCTATGTGATCCTGCTGAGAAGTGCATAAGTGTTACCTCTGGGATGACCTCCTGACTCACTTTGAAGTGTATTAGCTATATAAATTCATTTGTCTTTACCTTTTCCCCCTTTTATTCAAGGTCTTTTTCCAGTTGTATTGCTAATTGGTGCTTTGTAATAATCCCTCGGTGCCAGGAAGACTCATCCCCAGGAGTCATGTCCCTCGCTGGGGAGAAGGTAATGCATTTATATGCTGGGTTTGGCTTAGAGAGAGGCCACATTTGAGCAACATGGAGGCTCCCAGGAAGTAACTCTTAGGCACCCTACAACCCTAGGTTAAGTTGCAATTTCAAGAGCAAAGGCTTATAAGCATAGTTGTCAATATCAAGGGCCCATCAATGGACCATCCTTCTTCACTAGTCATTGTCCCTGTAGTCAGGAGATTGTTGCTATTCCATTAGAAATGTGGCAGAGCTCCCCAGGATGGGAATTCAATACTCTTTTGGGTATTGTGTGAATCTCTACCCACTGTGACAATGCCCCATGAACATTTGAACACATTTATATACCTTATATGTGTGCCCCAGTGAACTTCCTCCCATGTATCCCTCATCACTGACACCCCACGCCAATGATCATCCCCTGCCACAGTTGTAACCCTTCTGTGGGCCAAAATGTCTTCAGAAATGAATAAAAAATATTGCCAAATACAGTTAACAGGAAAATGAAATAATGATAAGTTTAGACATAAGAAATAAAATACATAATAATTTAGAAAAACTAAAACTAAATTAAAATTTAAAAATTGAGATATTAAAAAATAACGAAAATATTTTTTAAAAAATTTATGAAGTTTTGCCTTTCATCACTGTAATATATGTTGTCTTGTTTGTACTTGACATTTTCTTCCATTTCTTCCCCATGTGTTACTTTTTGTCATTTTGTCTTCAAAGAAGTTTTAGGTCACAGTAAAGTCATATACAGAATATATGGGACTCCCAAATACCCAACATCCTCCCCCTTTTCCCCCTTCCCATATTAATAACCTTTTTATGTGTGGATGGTACATTTGTTACACCTGACATACAAAAATTTAAACTAGCTCCTACCCACGGTCAATGGTTTACATTATGGTTTACATTTAGACCATACACTTTTATAAATATTTGCTGAAATTTAACATGGCCTGTAGCCAATATTGCAAGATCATGCAGAACACTTCCATTGCCCCCTAAAAACCCTCTCTTCCATCTTTCTATTTCTCCCTCATATTGCCAGAAGTGCTTTCCCAGCATTGTAGTTTCAACCACATATCCACCAATCCCGTGTTTACCTGCCTCCCCCAACCCTCTCCCCAATTCCATGGACCGTGACATATCCTTAAGGCAGTTCTTAAACCTGCCTTGTCTGAAATTAAATAGTTCCTCCATCTTTGTTTTGATTAATGTTAGCATGCTACCTCTTTCTGCATCCCTTAAACTATCTGAGTCTTTATATTTGAAGTGATTGCTTTTAGACAACATATAGTTGGGTCTGTTTATTTAATCCACTCTGACAAGCTTTGTCCTTTAATTGGTATTTTTAGACCATTCACATTTGATATGATTATTGATATAGTTGGAATAATATCTATCATTAATATCTACAGATATGAATCTGTTTTCTATTGTTCTTTGTTTCTTTTCCCTCTGCTTTTTCTGTCTTCTCTGGGCTTAACTGAGCATTTTATATGTTGTTTTATCTTCTCTTTCACTGTATCAATTTTACTTCTTTTTAATTTTTTGTGATTGCCCCAGAGTTTACAATGTATATTTTTAACTAATCTAAGTCCACCTTCAAATAACTCTATACCATATCATGTATAGTGCATATATCTCCTATCTTTTGTTATATTGCTGCTATTCATTTCACTTACCCATATGTTATAAAATACATTATATTATATATAAAATGCATTGTGACTAATCTTGCTTTAAGCAAACAGTTATTGTTTAGATAAACTAAGAATAAAATAATTAAAGATTTCCTTTTGCCTCCATTTATTCTTTCTCTATTGCTCTTCCTTTGTTTATGCAGCTCCAAGTTTCTGATCTATAAAATGTATCTTCTGCCTGAAAAATTTTTATATTTCTTGCAGGGCAGGTTGCTGGTGATGAATTCCTTCTGGTTTTGTTTGTCTGAGGAAGTCTTTATTTCTCTTTCCCTTTGAAAGGATAGTTTTGCTGGACACAGAATTTGAGATTCGTATGGCTTTATTTTTCTATCAATGTTTTAAATATTTCACTGCTCTCTTCTTGCTTGCATGGTTTCTGAACAGATGTGCGCCATAATTCTTATCTTTGTTCCTCTGTAAATAAGAAAGGTGTTCTCTTTACCCACCAACACCTCCTCCATCTGCTCTTTCCAAGGTTTTATCTTTGCATATAAAAAAGCTAGGTGTGGTTTTTTGGTGTTTGTACTACATGGTGTTCTCCGAACTTCAGGATCTCTGAGTTGATGCCTGTCATTACTTTTGGAAAGTGCTCAGACATTATTGCTTCAAATATTTCTTCTGAACTCTTTCTCTTCTTCTGGTATTTTAAATATGTATCTGTTACATATTTTTAATATTGTCACACTGTTCTTGGATGGTCTATTCTGCTTTAATCCTTCTTTTTTTTTCCTTTTTGAATTTGTTTGGGAAGTTTCTATTGATCTATCTTCAAGCTATTTGGTTCCGTCTTCAGACGTGTCGAGCCTACTGATGAGTCCATGGAAGGCATTCTTCATATTTGTTCCAATAATTCTGATTTTTATAATTTCCTTTTGCTTCTTTCTTAGAGTTTCCATCTCTCTGCTTACATTGTCCATCTGTTATTTCACGTTGTCTACTGTTTCCATTAGACCCTTACCATATTAATCCTAGATATTTTTAACTCTCTGATAATTCCAACAACAGTATCATATCTGAGTCTGGTTCTGAGGTTTGCTTTGTCTTCTTCAAACTGTGGTTTTTCTTATCTTTTGGCATGCCTTTTTATTTTTTGTTGAATGCTGGGCATGTATTGAAAATACTGAAGTAAATAGGTTCTTAGTGTAGGGATTTATGTTACTAAAGCTAAGGATTGGAATGTGTTTAATGTTTTCTGTAGTTGTAAGTGCCAGAGTCTTTAAATTCTTGCTGTACCTTTGTTTATGTCTCCCCTCTTGACTTCTGATTTCTCTAAATACTCTTCCTCAAAGAGAGTCTGTGCCTTGCAACTCTTTCAGCTGTAATCCACTGTTATTACGCTGGGGTTCTGTTGGTGTGGTAGTAAGATATGGAGGAGGATGAGGGTTCTATAATCTTCTGATTGAATTTTAGTCTTTTAGTAGGCCTGTGTAAACTGCTATTAACATCACACACATTATATAGTTTGGTAATTAGAGAAGGCAAAAAAAAAAACAAAAACATAGGTATACACATATACTAACATATATTCATATCAAGAAGGGAAGAAAAGTCACACCACCACTATAGTCTTTGTTTCTGCACCTTGTTACATGGCCACAAGCTGGTATTATAATGTCTTTCCTATAATGTCCACTTCATGTCCCATATTCTCTTTGTCCTGAAAAAGCAACTAAGCTATTTGTGGTTGTCTGGCCATTGACCTCTACCTTTATTTCTGAGGGGGATCTGTGCCATTAGCAGTCCTGCTTATGTTGTAGTTTTCCATTACATTTAATTATAGGGGTATTAAGAGGTAGCATAGCAAATCTCCTGAATTCTGGGTTTATTCATTATTGCTTCTTAACAAATTACCACAAATTCTAGCAGTTTAAAATAACATATGTTTATTATCTCAGAGTTTCTTTGGATCAGGGACCTGAGCATGGCCTGGCTGGGTTCTCTGCATCAGGATCTCTCAGGCTGGAATCAAGGTGTTGAGTAGACTGTAGTCAGCTCAAGTCTCAACTGGGGAAGTTTCTGTTTCCAAGTCCATGTGGTTGTTGGCAAGTCAGTTTCTCATGGATTGTTGGCTTGAAGGCCTTACGTCTTCCCAGGCTGCTGCCCAGAAGCCACCCTCAGTTCCTCCCCAAGTAGACCTCTCCAGGTTGGCAGTTTTCTTCTTGAAAACATGCAAGCTAAGAAGACAATAAAGAACTGAGCAGGATAAAAGTCACAATCATTTGTTATCTAATCACAGAAGTAATATCCAATTCTGTGAAGAATTGCATTCTTTGCTGTATTCTGTTGGTTAGAAGCTAGTCGTTAAGTTCATCCCACAAACAAGGGGAATGGACTATGCAAAGGCATGGATACCAGAAGGCAGAGATCATTGGAGGTCATCTTAGAAGACTGCCTACCACATTAGGTATATTCCTTTCTGCCCTCATTGTATATTAGCACTTTAATACCTCCAGACAGTAGAGTTTCCACTTTTTTGCCTTTTGATTCTATGTCAAGAGGAGCTTAAAGTGGCCAGATGGCATGCTGCAGTTCTAGTTCAATGGAATTATTACTTTTTTTCCTGGTGAAAGCATTCTTTCATTGGGAAACAAAACCTCTAAGTCAGCAGAAACCTTTTGAGTAGGGAAGGCAAATTTATATCTAACATAAGTACATTCCAGTAAGAACAAATTGCTATCCTTTTCATGGAAAAAGTGTTGTTATATAACCAGCTTACCTTCAGTAAGTTGGTTACCCTGCATAATGGTGTGTTTACTAGGGGCTCTTTATTGGTCTCTACTGTTGGGAGTGTAGCATTGATATAGCCAGATTGGCCATGGTAAGTGGAAGCCCATGTTGTTGGGTATATTTATTCCAACTCTTCATTCTAAAACTATGACCAAAGGGTGATTTTAGAGAATCACTGTAGCTAGACTGAGCCAAAACCGCATTAATCACTTGAGTCTCATAAGCCCCCATTCTGTCTCCAGAAATTTTTATTAGTTCAAAGTCAATGTCCAGTAATCCCTAAGATGTTTGGTTATTTCTCTTTCCCTAAAGCACTCTGATAAATGGCTGTAGGTTTTTTGAAAAAGGCCAAATGGTTAATTTATGATACATATTTTTGGTAGTATACCCATATCCTTCCTCAAGGAGATCAAGCCTCCTCTTTTTTTAAGGTGATCTGAGACTGCAAACCTCTTAAGTCTGGGAAATAGATAAGGACCATGTCTTTATAAACAGATTCAAGTCAGGCCTCTCTCTACTCAACAGTCCTAGAGAGTTTTTGCTAATACAAATCAAGTAAACTTGATTTAGTTGGCTTTTCTTCTCTATCAATCCTAGGGATATCATTATTTAGTCAGTGACAAAAATTTTTGGAGGCCAAGCTATCTAAGTACTGTGCCTAGAAGCAATGAGAGGTGGTAGAGGTGAGTCTTGATAAGAATCAGACTTCTCCTACAAGGCTACTACTATAGAAGAAATCATACAGGTCTTCAGAAAGGGGAGTTGAAGCTCCTCAGTTAGAGGAGCTTCCTACTAGTAGTAGAAATTTGGTGGAATTGGGTATTCAAAGTCCTCAGCTTCCTTGTAACTTACCCAAATACAACTATTCAAGTTTTAAGGGTCCCAATCTTCCCCAATCAATACCATAGATTTCTGCTAAGAAACCCTGAGAAGCTATGAATTTGTTTTGCATTATATTTCAGCTACTTGCAGGACCAGATTTTGGGTTTGGTATTCAAAAATTTTAAACCTGCATCTAAGAGCAATACAGTAAGTTATTCTTTCAGGACAGTCATAATTTGTTTTGGATCTTTACTTGGGTCTTAAGCTGGGAATTTAAAGACCTGAACCCATCATTTTCTTTTTTCCAAGTTTTCCAGTACAGGTAAAAATAACCAACCCTCTCTTCCCTTATCCTTATTTTCTGTATTTTCATTAAGATTACCCAAATCTATAAGCACCTGACTCAAGAGATAAGTTAAGAAACTAATTTGCAACTGTTTATCATGGTTTACCAGTATCCTAATTACTATTGACAATGGGTTTATTAATGTTTTTAAATCTAATCACATTATAGAATCAATTTTAGATTTCCATCTTTAAGATTCTGTTCCTTTGGACCCACTTCTAGTACCCAAAACTATATTGATCTGGGTTTGGTCAGGAAAACTGAGCAACTACAGTTATTACAGGAATAAGTGTTTCAATATGAGAATTAAGGCTTTACACACTATGACAGTTAGGCTCAAGTGTCACCTTCGCCAGGTAATGGTGCCTGGTTGTTTGGTCAAGCAAGCACTGGTCTAATTGCTACTGTGAGGTCATTTTGGGGACTTAAACCATCATAAGTTGATTGCATCTATGGGTGATTACATCTACCATCAATTGAAGAGATTGCCTTCAGCAATGAGAGTCATCTCCTTCAACCAGTTGAAGGCCTTAAAAGGAGAAGTGATGATGTCAGCAGTCAGAAGAGCGAGTTCCCATCTCTGCTTCAGCCAGCCAGTTTCTCCTGGAGAATTCATTGAAAACTTTCATCAGAGTTCCCAGCTTGTAGCTGGCCCTATGGAATTTGGACTTGTGCATTCCCATAGTTGCATATGAAAATTTTATAAAATATCATAACATTTACAACTTTCTCCTGTTGGTTCTGTTTCTCTAGAGAACCCTGACTAATACACACACATTTGTGCATAGCTGATAAATTGAAGGTCTGAGCTGGAGGGTCAGAGAAACTTTCTCTAGCCATTTCATTTGAAGCACTAACACTGGCATGAGAGAAAAATTTTGTAGGAATATCCATGAAGTTTTGAACATGAAATCACAAAGTAGGAGTTCATGGAGAGATCTGAGGAAGCATGACAGCAAATGAAGTCATAATGTCTGATTCCCATGAACTCCAAAGAATAATGGTTCTTCTGCTTCATTTCTGCTTTCCAAAAAATTTGTGAGACCATCTTATTGGCAAATTCAGACCTAGAGACACATTGGGAAGGGGATTCCTTATAACTTAGTTCCCGGACATAAAACACAATAGTAGTGGTCATGTCAGTTTGTAAGCAAACCATCAGAACACCTAGTTCTTAGTTATCTCAAATAAGGTCCAGTCTTCCTTAGCAACTCTCTAATATTATTCAACCATCTTTTTTTGAGTGCTCTATGACGGGCATTAAACTAACATATGAGCATACAAAGATGAACAATTCACCCTTCTTGCTTTAAGATCTCAGCCTAATGGGGAAGAAACATATGGCGACAAAGAAGTGACATTTCTTTGAAGAATGCTTCAATAATGGTATTGTCCAAGATAGAGTGAGGAAAAATGGGTATTTTTCAGATGAGCAAGGTGAAAAAGGTCATTAAGGAAAAGAAACAGAATGTGGAAAAGCATGAGTTTTGAAACAAAGTATATTTTGAAGAAATAGAAGTAAATTTGTATGTCTGGAAAGTAACAGCTCAAAGACATTAGGGGAGATTAAATTGGAAAAGCAGGCAGAGGTAAAGACAGGAAGAACATGTATAGAAAATTTAACTCTTTTCTGTAGAAAATGGAAACCAATGAAGGGATTTAAACTCTTGATATTTGCAATATAGTAGAGGAACTGGAGTTGTGAGGCCAGAAATAGATAGGTATGTTAGGAGGCAATTGCCACAGTCAAGGTGAACATTACATATATTTTGTGGAGGTTGAAGAGAGGTGATGGTTTCAAAAGGGGGATCAATAGAACTTAGTGATTCATTGTTGTGATTTAGAAAGAGATGTAGATGCAGAGGTTACAGGATAACCTCAGATAAATGGTAAGAGCCATTAGCTATATAGGAACTCAGTCCAATGTTTTTTTTTTTTTTTGTAAGAACTGAACTATGGGGAAATATCTTAAAATCTGTTTTGTTACTTTGAAATGGAACTATTTTTAAAAATTATAAAATGTACAAACTGTTCCTCATAACCTATCTCCCTGATACATAAAAAGAACATACTTTAACAATGTCAAAATAAGAAATGTAATGTGTGTGTAAATTTAGCTGCTCAATATGACCTTTCATTTCTGTCAACTATAAAACCCTTGTAAATAATATGTTGTGGATGTCATAAATTGTAGGCAAAGGTATAGGAAATTTATGGACTTTAATCTGAGCCATTCACTTTATACAAGTCAAGGCATATTATATTCTTTACTTGTTTATTTTTTTCTTGCTCTCTTATGCTTCATTGGTTAATTTTCTAATTCTATCTGTTCACCGATTATATCTTTATTTCCTAGTTTTCTCACCACAATAACTCATATAGTTCTTTTCATCAGTACACTTTCTGAAAGGAATCGTTTAATAAATAAGCTAATCATGCAGAAACAACTGCATGTTATCACAGTTAATTGATTACAGTACTAGATTAGGGGTAGGAGACTTGGATCCTACCTTCAATTTTGCCATTGGGCAGGTGGCTTAATTCTCTTTGGGCTTAGGTTTCATCATCTGAGTGACTGATTATTTCTATTTTTGTTCTTATGAGATTATATTTGAATGTACTCATTTTCAGGATTGACTTATTGGACATTGAGCTCTTTGAGGGAAGACAATGCATCCTATTCATCTTTGTATTCCTATCTATTAGCCCAGTGCCAAGCATTTAGTAGATGCTTAATGAATTAGTAATTGAATGGTTGAATAATTGATTAATTATGGGGAGTCTGAAAGAAGTGTAAGGCCTGAAAGTTAGAGTCAAAGAAATATCTTAGGGGAAGCGGGTGTGGCTCAGTGGATAGAGCCCCCGTTTACCATATGGGAGGCCCGGGTTCGCGTCCCGAGGCCTTCTTGTGAGGGCACGCCGGCCTGAGCAGTGCGGTGGGCTGATGCAGCAACCTCACGGCAGGAAGCAGGTGTGGCGCAATGGATAGAGCACCTGTTTACCATATGAAAGGCCCCGGGTTCGCTTCCCGGTGTCTCCTTTTGAGGGAAGGCCAGCTCGCCCAGCGCCGTGGGCTGATGCGGCAAGACCTCACAGCAAGGGGGAGATAAGCAGACACAGAGAAGACACGCAGCGAATGGACACAGCAGCACAAGCAGCAAGGGGGGGATAAATAAAATAAAATAAATAAATCTTTAAAAAAAAAAGAAAAAAGAAATATCTTAGGAAGTTTTTAGTATCCAAGATCAAGAAAAGACCAATAAATGAAGTTTGAAAGAGTATTTGAAAAAAAATAAGTGGTAAGGCTAAAGTTAGGTTTGGAATACTTCGTTATCAATAGAGCAAACCAGCACTTGAGTCAAAAGGCAAACCTAGACTTGATCCTGAGCAAGAGCGGTTTGCATATGGCCTATTTTAGCTTTTTAACCAGTTGTGAGAAATGCTACGTCTGATAATGGAATGAAGAAATAATTATTTGGAAAATCACTGCCTCTGCTATAGAGATATTCTCATTTGTTAGCTGCTGGTAGTGGTGGTAGGGAGTGTAAGAAAGTTAATGACTTGGATTAAACTGTTTTTATTTAAACCTTTATTTCAAACATACTTTTCAGAGTCAGAAATATTCTATGCTTAAAAATCTACCTAGGCTGCCATCTATAATTGTGCCAGTCATGCCCTCCATAAGGATGCCTGGCTTATAAGGTACTACCTTGGGCTCTGTTTGCCAAGTCATGGCCCTGGGAAGAGGAAGGGGATGGCAGCTGGAAGAAGCAGTACCTTTTTAAATTGGTCTGCCCAACAGGGGCCTTTTTCTGATTTGTGAAAAGATGCATAGTCCTGGCCCTGATATTACCAAAAGAACATCCAAAATCACTAACAAGTCATCAGCGTAGATTCTGACTATATAAAGTACTCCAGATTTCTCTGTATAATATTCTTATTATCTATTGTGGTGGTTTAAAGCTGTATATACTCCAGAAAAACATGCTCTTAAATCTAATCCATTCCTGTAGATTGTACATAGGACCTTTTAATGAGGCTACTTCAGTTAAGGTGACCCAGCACAATCAGGATGGGTCTTAATACTATTACTGGAGCCCTTTAAAAATGGAATGCATTCAGACATAACAGAGAAGGCCACGGAAGTAAGAAGCTGACATCAATGAAACCTGGAAGAGAAGGGAGTGACCAGCAGATGCCACCATGTGCTTTGCCATGTGGCAGAGAAGTCGAGGGTCTTGGGCAGCCAAACTTTGGGAAGAAAGCATTGCCTTGATGATGCCTTGATTTGGACATTTTCCTGGCCTCAAAATAGAGTGAATACATTCCCGTTGTTTAAGCAGAAACATTTCATGGTATTTGCTGGAGCGGCCTAGGAAACTAAAACATCTATCATATGGCAAACTCCACAAGGCTAATGCTGGAGAGGATAATGGATCATTTCCAGTAACTTGATGCATGGCCCCAACAGTATTACTTGGTACTGAATGCATTCTTCTGAAGGCCGTAGAGAAATAAGAATCTCATACGAATGCATCGACTTGCTATCAAGGGATATTACCACTTGATCTTTGTAAGAAAACTTTTCTAATTTCCATACCTTAGAGACATATTAATGAATAAATGACTAATTATAAACATTTCTTATTCAATTTATGCACTTCCTGAATTTTAGATGCTAGTGAATATGTGATGTTTTGGAAAGTTTATAGATGGAGATGATTTGCAAACATTGTTCTCTTAGGTTTCTGTGTCTAATTTCCTCATTTTTTAAAAAATTAGGGCAATTTTGAACCAGATAAATATAACCAAATGTTCTCAAATAATATGGCAAAATTTTGTTGGTGGTAGATGAGGTTGCAGTTAATGTTAAAAGCCTGCTTTAAAACATTATTGATTTCAGTTGGCAAATATTTGTCCCTATTTAATACAAGGAGTCTTAGATTTGGGAAAATCCCTAGTGGCCATGTTGTCCAATGTCCCATTCCATGCAGAAATCTCTTCTTTGCCATCTGCTTGAGCACTTTCCATGAAAGGAGTAGGAAAAGGTGGGTCACTTATTTGTTATATATTCTACTGCACATTTGGGCAGCTGAAATTTCCAGAAACTCCCTCATATAGAATTCAAATTCCGCCTATCAGAGGATCTACCACTTTTGATTCCTTCTTGCCTCTCTTCATCGTCTAACTTGAGGTACCTGGCAATATTTTCAAAAAAGTTAGTATTTTACTTTTTCAAAACAGTTCTAACTTGATATTTTCTCCTCCAGAATGAATGGTCCCAGGTCTGCCAACTGTTCTGTATATGATCTGATTTTCTGACCCCCCCAACAATCTTAATTCCTCCCATTTGTGTGTATTTAGTTTTTCAAAGAACTCCTTCAAAAGCCTGCCTGTGTTTGAATTTCAGCTCTTACCTTTACTACTTGTATGAACTTAGACACTTATTAACCCCTTTGTGCCTCAGTTTATTACAAATAAAGCATTCACTTGTTCCACGAATATTTATTGAACACTTAGCAGATACCACACACTCTTCTGGGTGACTGAGATACATCACTGACAAATGAAAAAAGATCCCTACCCTTGTGGAAATTATAATCATTCTTAAGATGGTTCCTAGTACATAGTAAGTGTTTAATGATATTAGTTATGTGTATATGTATAACTGTATGTGTCTGTACGAATGTCATGTCTAAAGTAGTCAAAGTATACCAGACATACTCTCACCAGTGCTGAATACATCAGAATTATTGCCTTGTTAAAATTTGATGAATATTACATTTCTTTTAAAGCAGCATAAACTTGCTTTGGTAGCTGGGTTAATCATTGCTTTTGTTAAGGTTAAAGTCAACTGATGCCTTCAGTTATTAGTTTTCTAAAATAACATGAAGTGCTGTTATCTGTAAATATATGAACTTGCCTGTTGGTGGAGTACAAAGCTACAGAATGGCCAGGGCCTAGACTTGCAGGCCAAAGTTTATGTAGACCAAAGTCTCCTTGACTTCCTCTCTGCTGGTAAGTATTACTTTCTGCCTGCTTGGCTTTAATCCTCCTGGCCCCTCTCCTCCAGAGCTGTGGTAGAATTTCTACCTGCTGCTGATCCGATTGTTAAAAACTCAGGAATTTGGGGAGCCCGTTGCAAGCTACTGATGATAGCTTGAAAATGGCCGCAATGAGAATATCTACATCACAGAAATCAGCAAACCCTACACATCAGGATGTTTTTAATTTAATTTAATTTTTTTGAGACACAGTTTACCAGCATATCACTGCCCCAACCCAATCATACCTAACCAAGGTCTCATTATTGCATATCTACTTGTCAAATGAGCTTTACTTAAATGTTTGCTAATGGTTAGGCTATTAGCTGATACATGTTAAACTGTACCTTCCATATTCCGTATTTGTATTTTATAACAGGATGTTTTTTCAAGATGGAAAAGATTTCAGAGATTATAGGAAAAGAGCTATGATGGTGGAGGAACTACCTAAAAATGAATATAATTTCTACCAGGGCAGTGATCTTTAGTTGTGTCACTGATGCATCTTGACCAATTAGAAGATTATGTGGACATTAGGTACTCAATAATGTTATACCCGAACTGTGGCACAAAGAGATAAATAACTGTCCAAGGTCACACAAAGAATAAGGGGTAGAGATGGAATTCAAATATAAGCAGTCTTTTAAGGGGTTCTTCGCAAAACTAAAGGAGTTAAAAAGCTGGCCTGTGATCATTCCATAGGTGACCTCATTTAATCTCTTTAAAAAGTGGACTTAGAGTATATAGAGTAATGAATGATATTTGTCCTGGAGGAAGAGACCTTATCTATTGAGTGTTTTTAGCAGGATGCTCCCTCTAGGGCTTCCCCTAGGACATGTGGGACCCTGTGAAAATATTTTCTGGGGATATAGAGGAGGATGTGCCTTGTCTAAAAAAACAATTTAATTAAGTAATGAATTGTAAAATTAATGATTGTACATAAATTATATTGGTCACTTGATGAAAACTTAGAATAACGGGCAGAGAAGTGGTACTTAGCATTTGTTTATTTTCCAGTCAGAGCATGTGATGATTCTTCATAGTGTCTGTCTTAGTTTCCCAGCTGATAAAATAAATACCACACAATGGATTGGTTTAACAACAGGAATTTATTCCCTCACAGTTCTGAAGCTAGGAGAAATCCAATATTGAGGCTTCAGCAAGATGAAGCTTTCCCCCTGAAGACAAGGTATTCTCGTGTGGGCTGCTAGTGATCCTTGGGTCCTTGGCTTTTCTGTCACATGGCAATGCACATGGCAGCATCTTCTCCTTTCTCTTCTGGTTCTGTTGACTTCAGCTTCTTGCTCTTCATTGTGGCTTCTACCTCTGTGTCCAATTTCTTTTGCTTATAAGGACTTCAGCCATATTGGATTAAGGCCCACCCTTATTCAGTTTGGGCAAAATTTAACTAATAACATCTTCAAAAGTCCTATTTACAAATGGGTTCACATCCACAAGACCAGGGGTTGGGACCTGAACATTCCTTCTGTGGGGGACATGATTCAATCCCCAACAATGCTCAAGCATCCTCTCTTCATGTTCAAGTCCAGGCATTATCTATCTCTTCATGTTCTATTTTGTCAAATGCACACTTCCTGGCTGATTTTATATGTCCCACCATGAGAAACACTGTTATTACTCACAATGCCATGCCTCTTTGGAATGTGTTTGTATCGAAACAATACAAGGCTCTGCAATTCCTAATGCTGTCTATTTAATGCTAATTATATCATTTATCACAGTCCTGTGTCATCATCATGTCACCCATAAATCCTGGTTTTTAGTGATTATCAAAGCTCATTACTGTACCTTGTTCATGATGACCACTAATGGAAGTCTTTCCTAGATTGTGAAGGAAAATGTGAACAATAGCAAATTTTATATAATAAAAAAAACAAGCTATTTGGAATTTATAGTGTCCATCTTCCAATCATGTCTTCTCTGGAAATCCTCAGGTCATACTTATTGCATTTCTAGGATGTGATCTCTTTTAATGTTGATCACATTACAGCCTTCCACTCACCACCCACAGTGGGTAATAGGCTAGGGGCCCATGGGAAGATAACAAAGAGATGTCATATATATGCAAGGGATATCTGTCCCTTGAACAGCTCTGCTTATTAACCTGGAAGAGCATGACATCACCAAATCGATAGGAGGCCAGGTAGGACACCCATCTGAAGAGTCTGTGCATGTTGCTGAGCAATTGTCTGGAAAACCTTTGGGAGTAATGGTTGCGGGCTTCTTGAGCAACTTCCTGACATGTGGTGTGGATCCTGCAGAAGGGGTGGGATGACTGTCCTGGGTGCTAGCACAAGAGAATGTGGGGGGTAAAGGATGCTTACCACTACCTCCACCAATCTTGGACCCTGATACCCATTGGCAGAACCTCAGTCAGAATATGGACAAGTGGGAACTGATGCACAGGCCCAAACATGCAGGCCAAGCTTAAGGGTCAGTGGTGGACATTCAAAATCCTAGAACCCTAGAATCCTGTGTCTGACATGAATGAGAGTCACACAAAATCAGTGAATCAGCATCATTCTGCTGCTCCACCCTCGTGGGTTTCTAATGAAAGAAATGCCATGTCAGCCAATGGGAGCAACCTGCTTTTCAGGATGCCGTCCTGGAACTGGGGCCTGACTCTGGGGCTGCAAAACAACACTGCATATGCAAATTCTGGAGCTTCTCTGGGAATCAGGTAAACCCAGAGAAGAAGATATATAAACCATGATACATGTGGCAATCTACCTGGATTGCAGTATCGATTCCAGCCAGTTCTAGCCACCTGAGGGAGACTTTGAAAATCGTGAGGGCAGCATTTTCTGGTGACCAAGCCCACATAGGATATGGTCCAGGTCAGAGCACTTTGACAAGACAGTGTTACTGCCTTCATCTAGTTCCAGCCGTCAGACGGGGACTTAGACAAATTTGAAGTTGGTTCTTCTAGTGACCAGGACTCATGCAAGGCCAGGTCTAAGCTTAGGGACCCAGCCCGGATGGCACTGCCAGCTCCAGACAGTCCAGGCACTGAAGGAGACTTAGAAACTTTCAAAAAATGGACTCTAAAACACAGAGGCCTGAGGTGCTGGACCTGAGGCAGAGGCCCTGCTTGGCAATGTCTGAGAGTGGTACTGGCTTTCTGGCTGGAGGATTATTTAATGAAATCAATCTATGAGGAACGGCTTTCTGAGGTTATTAAATGGAGATGTTTCACCAATAAAGGCTTCTCCTGTTATGTGAGGTAACCCCATGGACTTCACCTTTAGAGATCTCATCTTTTATTCTGGGTCAGAAGTCCATTTCTGACCTGGGAAGGTAGGGCATTAGCTGCCCTTATGTCCTAGACATCTCTCTGCTTTACCTGAGTCTCTTGATTGCTCGTATTCTTGAAATTAGTAGTAAAACATATTACTGGGTAAGAGCTCTGATTTGTGTAAGTATGATTTGCCAGTCTCGTCTTGTGTGTACTCAGATGGTGAAGAAGGTGATATTTAGGGATGTGAACCATTTACTTGGTGACACATTGATCACTTCCTCCTCTGCCTAACTCTGAATTTGACAGATAGTACTGAAGCAACTTTTCTGGATTCTTCTTTTTGTGGAGGGTGGAAGGGGAGTGAGAGAATGAGTTGTCTGGTTTCCAAATTCAGTATTCCCAGAAGAATATCATATCATTTTTTATTTACATGGCTAGTTAGCAAAAACATTTAAAAACAACTATTAGCAATCTAGGTTTAGAGATGAAGCACTCAAAATTCAAAACTTGTATCACTCTTTCAAAATAAGCCAAGCACTCCTTCTATCCTAGCTGTTTCTCTGTAAAAGAAAATTATCACAACAAAGACCAGCTTCTTCTAAGTATTTTGTTTTCGAGTCTACAAATTTCAAGGACATGTCATTCAAACAGTGGTGTTGATCTGTATGAGTAAGATTCAGCCAGGATCTCACAGTATATATGTGACTTCACAGAAATTAAGGTGATCATTTTTGTACACTTTTGCAGAGTTTTAGGGTGATGGGTCATCTTTTTGAAGCCTAGAGAATAATTCATTAATAGGCTTAACTGATGTGTAATGTCTATTTTGTAGAAATGTCTGAGCCCTGAATATTAACCACTATAATTTAATGTTTAATGTAAAATATCTATAATTTATTGAAAATTTACCACATGCTAAGCATTGTTTTAAGCATTTTATGTGGAATACTCTTTTTATCCTCCCGGAAACAATTGCTGTTAAAGTTTATGAGGAAATTGAAGTACAGAGAAATTGAATACACTTCCCATGCTTACATAGTTAGTAATTGATATGAGTCAAACATATCAGCTTGGTTCCAATCTGGACCCAAAATTCACAATCAGAATGGATGTGATATGCCAGATGTAATAGCTCAAAAATTATTGATGATTCCTTGCTGTCTATTTGCTTCTAGGCCCTAAGCTTAGAAATTGGATCCAAAGTCCCAGAAAGACTGAAAGAATGATCTCAGGCCATTTTCCCTAGCTGCCAATTTTTGGGGATATGAAACTGCTTCTACATAATGCTCATGTAGTTTCTTTCAATATATACTAACCTCATACCTGGATCAAAGCACATTCTAAGGAATAGCCTCGAATGGCAGTAGGATGGAGTGTCAGGTGGTTCTGGCATGGAGTTGATGAGTCCTGTTTTCCTCTCGTGTTCATAGGTCAATCACACTTATTAAATACCTACATGTATTTAATATTGGGCATTAATGATATGCTCCCAAACTTTATGCATTTAAAAAGAAAAAGAAAAAAAACTGATGAGTGTATGAGTGAAAAATTATGGAGTCTTAAGAAATAAGTCCATGATACATCTCAGTAAAGTTTTTCCTTATTTATAAAATTAATGTATATTGAAATAATCAATTTTTATTTATTTGTAGTTCAAATATTATACATTTATCTATGTAAACATTCACTTTTAAAACTTATACATTATTCCTTTGTTTTATGGTCCCTTTATGTCACTACTTAAAATTATGTATATTTTAATACTTTTTAAACAGCAGTGATGTTTTTACTTTTTATCCCTTCTAAACGATGTGTCTTTATTTATTCAAAAGTAAAGATAGTCTCCCATCAGTTTATGGTGGGTGGATGCTTTGCATTGCATTTTAAATGTTACTTTGGAAACAGGTAATTAGTTATAAGGCAGGCCTGCTATTGTCATTTATTGATGAAGAAACACTGATACTGAGTTCCTTCTTTTGTAAACTTGAGATAAGCTGTCCTCCCAAAGACATCAAGATAAGAGGAATCAATGTACATTGTCATTTTGACAGGCCTAGCTCTCCTGTTAGTTTACACATCTGTTCAAGGAGAGAAAACTATCAGATATGTTTGCTGATAATGATGAGCAAGAGAGTCTTGGGTTGATATCTGAGGAGAGCCTGTCAAGGCCAAGGGGAAACAATCACCCAGTTCTAATGAATCCTACTGCCCTACATGGGGAAGCAGGATGACAGTTGATTCCTCCCCCGCAGTTTGAAGTCCCTTGCTAATGACCTGATTGTAATTCTCAGACCTGTCAACAAGGATAGGACATGGTTTCTCAGTCCAGTAAAGTACTGTGAGTTATTTTCATATGTGTGTTTTCAGGACATTTCCTCCTGTATTTTATTTTATTATGTATTTATTTGATTGCGGTAAAATATATATAACATAAAAATCATTTTAATCATTTTAAGTGGACAATTCCTTGAATTAAGTACATTGACAATACCGTATAAAATTCACCGTTATCTATTTCCAGACTATTACACCATCCTAAACCAAAACTTTTACTCAATTAGCAATAACTCCCCATTCCCTGCTCCTGCCATCCCTGGTAACCACTATTCTGCTTTCTTGTTCTATGATTTTGCTTATTCTAAGTATCTCATATAAGAGAAATCATACAATATTTGTTCTTTTGTGTCTGGCTTATTTCACCCAACACGATGTCTTCACGTACCAACACCTCGCTTCTTTTTACTTTTGAAGTGACCCTGTTCTGCGGGGGTAGGAACGCCATGGACAAATTGGTTGCTCTCAGATAGATGATTTGGAAAAAGGGCTAGTTCATGTGTTAGAAGATGAGGAAAAGTGATGATTATAAACACAGGTGCTGACAAATTTAAGAAAAGCTCAGGGGAACAGTATTATAGTAAGCACTACTTAATTAACTATAAAAATATATCCAGAATATATCAGCCTTCACCAGTACCTATGAAGCCTGGCTCCTGGCTTTAAGTCTTACGAAACTCCTTATCCTTATCCCATTTTTCTTTAAAGGATGTCTGACTTCCTGTCTCTGAGACTGACTGAGAAATAAAATTGCTCTCTTTTCTATATTCTTACTCTCTTCTCCCCTTCTTGCGTCAGAAAATAGCTAATTTTTCTATTCATAATCACATTGATGAAGTGCTGATGTATTTTCACAGATTCAATAAAAAGAACCAAGGTATCAAGACTAAAAGGGCCAAAGTAAGTCTGATCTTTTATTCTTAAATAAAAGTTTCACACTTAGCAATTAAAACTAAAAGAAGTATAAGCATTAACCAAAAACAATTACCCTGTAAGAGAATTTTAGGTCAATCACAGACCATTTCTACCTATGCAAAATAAAGGGCAGGAATGGAAGGGATTATTAGGACAATTAAGGAATAAAAAGAATTAGGTAATTATTTTAACTTTCCCCAGTAAAACAGAAATGTTGTTATGCTTAGTTCCCAGTAAAACAGACATGTTGGTGTGTTTAACTTACAAAATAACCTCAATTTTGCACTGCAAGGCCTTAATGAAATAATATGTAATAAGGTTAAATAATACATGAACCTGAATTATGGAATTTAGAAGGTGGATCCAAACGGGGATCTATGAATTATGCCCACTAACTTCTGCTATTTTGGCTTGGCAAGATCTTTAAAGTTTATGATGTGTATCACCTGATTTTCCTTTTATGGTTTTATAGGGAAAAAATAACAAGGATGTTAAAAACTCAAGGTTATTTTCTTTGCTGTGGTGAGTTTTATAAAGTGACATGGATTCTTACATCATCAGTAGAGTTATGACACCCATGCCATTTGTGAGTACCTTCCTTGGTAGACTGGGATTGCCAAAATAAATTTTGCATCACATGGTCTACTGTGCTGAGTTAGTATAGACATGGCCCATTGTATATAAACCTTTGCAATCATATGTAAGGCTAAAGGAACCTATGCCAAAGAGACCTACAATATTTGTTCGCTGAAACTATTTTTGTTCTTCCACATTATTACCTCTTGTCACTTACATTAATTCTGTTTAGAAGCAAAATGTAGTAAAAGGATGTAGCCAAGAATTAGATTTCCATGTCCTTTGGTCAATTACTACTAAAAATGATTAATTTCTTCTTTTTTCAAACATTTGACACTTCAACTAACAAAACCCATTTTACAGGTTCCAAAATGGATGTGCCTTGTGCCCGATTCAGTCCTTTAACAACACTAGAGCACTTACTAAAAAAATAAAAATCCCATGAAAAAAATCAACCTGAACTTTCTTTTACTTTTAGATTATTAATGTATTTGATTATGATTTCCTGAACCTGAATTTTATTTGGCTTTAATTTATTTTTGATAGCATAAAGAAAGAAAATAGCTCACTGTCTAAATTATTCATCATATTGTTTAATGAGTGAACACCATACACTGTGATGATTTCTAAAAATCCATTAGTCTATTGTGTAATATATAATTATAGACTATTATGAAAATAAAAAAATTATTACACATATGTATTTGACAGCCTACAATTAGTTTAGACTCTCTAATTAACATATGTTTTACTTAATGATGAGTGATTATGGATTATTGTTTAATTATGGATAATTTCAAATACTCATCCATCTTTATTTTCTTTGAATATTTGAGATAAAAATAAGATTTTTAAAGAGCAGGAAGAGTGTGCTTTTCTGTTTTATTTTTGTCCAGTACTGAGGACATTACTATGAAATAAATTGTAATAAAATAATTTCACTTTGAGTAAATTGCTGAACATATTTTTTTACTATTTGTATCCTGCTTTCATATTTATGAATAATGCTGTTCTTTTATATGGGTTATTCATGATTAATTTTTCACATAAAGAAGAGTTAATAGTACAAAGAACTATAGAAGCTGTTGGGAGTTATATTCATTGAATACCAGTTTTTTTCTGAGTCATAATAAATACTTGGATTTCATTAATCTCCCCTAATTAGAAGAATATATACATATAACGATATTACAGAACAAATTCTACTTTTTAACGTATTGGTACATGACCATTTTTGAGGATTGTTCTTTTGTTTTCGTATGATGTTTGATAAATTCACAAAAGGTTTTCTAATGGTGGTTGAACAATATCCCATGAATAAATTTTTGTATTTAGAAAAGGAATATATACATAGGAAAAACATGAAGCCTGAGATCTGTTTCTTTCTCTACATACCACATGAAACTGCTCTTACAACTTCCTTGATGTGGCATAAAATGGCAAGAGCTGGGATTCTGTGTCCCGAAGGCAAACTATTTAAAATGTTATTGATTATTTCTCTTTCAATAAGTCCAGAGTGAATAAGATTAATAAGCTGATATTTCTAAAGTAGAATATTTTTTTGAAGTTTGTAAGAAAGGGAAAGATATTTAGTAATTTCTTGTGATGTTTTTGTAGTATTTATGGTTTAATTTGCATTTTTGACAGAATGCATTGCTTTTTAAAGAAAACAAATCTACATATTACAAAAAATATGTAGACAGACTATAATTAAATTTGGGCTGTTTAGATGTTCACCGAAAGTAACTAATGCCCTAAAGCAGCAGATTAAAAAAGGGATTAGAATTATCTGTTGTGGCTGTTTTTGAAATATAAATGACCTAGATAATCATATTGCTACACTTTGTTTTTGTGCAACTTCAACTAGAACGTTAGATGAGTGGAATGTATTGAGTAACTTATTGTGGTAGGCAGAATCATGGTCCCCAAAGAGGTCCATGTCCTAATTCCTGGGATCTGTGAATATGTTACTTTATAAGGCAAAAGGGACATTCCAGGTGTGATTTAATTCAGGATCTTGAGATGGGGATTATCCTGAATTATTAGAGTGAGCCCAATGTAATTAGAGAAATTCTTATAAGTGGAGGAGTAGGGGAGAAGAAGAGAGTCAGAGACATGTGGCTAGGAAAGACCCAATGCTACTATCTTTGAAGATGGAAGATGGGAACCAGGAGCTGAGTAATATGGGCAACCGCTAGAAGTTGGAAAATGCAAGGAAACAGATTCACCCCTTTTCTTAGTCTACCTGAGCTATCACAAATACCACAAGATATTTTTTTTAACAAATCAATTTTTTAAGAAGATTTATTTTATATATTTACTTCTCCCCACCCCCTCATTGTTTGCATTCATTTGTGGTGTCTATTTGTTGCGTGCTGGTCTTCTTTTTAGGGGCCACTAGGAACTGAACCTGGGACCTCCCATGTGGGAGGGAGGTGCCGAATCACTTGAGCCACTTCTGCTCTCTGCTTTGCTGTGTCTCTCATTATGTTTTCCTCCTTGTGTCTTTTGTTACATCATCTTGTTTTGTCAGCTCGCTGTACCAGCCTGTCACGTCAGCTCGCTGTCTTGCTTGTCGTCTTTAGGAGATACCAGGAACCAAATCTGGGACCTCCCATTTGGTAAGTGGGAGCTCAATTGCTTGAGCCACATCTACTTCCCACAAATCAATTTTATTGATACATATTAATAAAGCATGACTCCATCCAAAGTGTACAGTCTATGGTATTCATGTAAAAGCATATTTGTGCATTTATCACTTCATTCTTAGAGCACTTTCATTATTCCAATGATAATAATAATAAAAAACAAAAAAAAAACAAACAAAACTCATTACCTCTCAATCTCTCTATGCTTCCCCTGCCATACATAGCTACTATTCTGTTTCCTTCTTTCTAGTGTATTTGTATTTATATTTTGAAAAGACTTATATATGTAATATCACTCATATTCATGTTTTACATGAGATTTTACTATCTTATAAAGTCCAATGTTACAATTTTTAGCTTTCCTTCTAGTAATATACATGACCTTAGGCTTTCCCTTTCAACCACTGTCATACCCATACAATAGCATTTCAGTTACAAACACCATGGTATGTTTTAACCATTTCTACTTATTTCCAAAGATTTACAAACAACCTTTTAACCAGTTCTGCACAGATTAACCATCAGCTTTCCATTCTCTACCCTCCTTCTATTTTTTGGTGACCTATATCCTAATTATTAATTCCATATGTTTTCACAATATATTTAGTTCATAATAGCACAATTGTACAGTGTTTGTCCTTTTGTGTCTGGCTTGCTTCATTCAACATAATGAACTCCATGTTCATCCATGTTGTCGTATGGTTCATGACTTCATTTCTTCTTACCACTGCATTATATTCCATTACGTGACTATACCACAATTTGTTTATCCATTCATCAGTTGATGGACACCTGGGTTATTTCCAACTTTTGGCAATCATGAATAATGCCGCTATGAACATTAGTGTGCAGATGTCTGTTCGTGACTCTGCTCTCAGTTCTTCCGGGTATATCCCTAGCAATGGTATTGTCAAGTCACATGGCAAGTTTATATTCAACTTCCTTAAGAACTGCCAAACCATCCTCCACTGTGGCTGTACAATTCTACATTCCCACCAACAGTGAATAAGAGTTCTTATCTTTCCATAGCCTCTCCAACATTTACAGTTTCCTCACTTTTTAATAGTGGCCAGTCTAATAGGCATGAAATAATATCTCATTGTAGTTTTGATTTGCATTTCCCTAATCGCTAGTGATGTTGAACATTTTTTCATGTGTTTCTTTGCCATTTGTATTTCTTCTTCTTTTTTCTTTTAAAGATTTATTTATTTATTTATCCTCCCTTCTCCACCCCCCGCCCATTGTTTTGCGCTCACTGTCTGCTCTCTGCAAGTCCTTCTGTGTCTGCTTGTCTTCTCTCTAGGCAGTACCGGGAACTGATCCTGGGACCTTCTGGAGTGGAGAGAGGCTTCTCAATCTCTTGTGTCACCTCAGCTCCCTGATCTGCTGCATCTCTCGTCTCTCATCTGTGTCTCTTTCTGTTGCATCATCTTGCTGTGCCAGCTCTCCACGTGGGCCAGCATTCCATGTGGGCTAGCACTCCTGTGTGGGCCAGCACTCTGCATGGGCCAGCTCTCTGCTTGGGCCAGCTCGCCACATGGGCCAGCTAGCTTTTAACCAGGAGGCTCCAGGAATTGAAGCCTGGACCTCCCATATAGTAGACGGGAGCTCAATCACTTGAGCCACATCCGCTTTCCTGTATTTCTTCTTTGTACCATTGTCTTTTCAAATCTTTTGTCCATTTTTTAATTGGGTAGTTTGTCTTTTTATTGTTGAGTTGTGTGATCTCTTTGTATCTCATGGATATCAAACCAGTATCAGATATGTGATTGCCAAATATTTTCTACCATTGAGTCGGCTGCCTTTTTTTCACCCTTTTGACAAGGTCCTTTGAGGTGCAAAATTGTTGAATTTTGAGGAGGTACCATTTATCTACTTTTTTTTTGTTACTCGTGCTTTGGGTGTAAGGTTTAAGAAACTACCACCTACCACAAGATCTTGAAGATACTTTCCTACATTTTCTTCTAAGAGTTTTATGGTTGTCATTTTAATATTTAGGTCCTTGATCCATTTTGAGTTATTTTTTGTATAGGTTGTGAAATAGGGTTCCCTTTCATTTTTTGGATATGGGTATCCAGTTCTCCCAGCACAATTTGTTGAATAGGTTATTCTGGCCCAGGTAGAAGGGCTGACTACCTTGTTAAAAGTCACTTGACTGTGGATGTGAGGGTCTATTTCTGAGTTCTCAATTTTGTTCCATTGGTCAATGTGTCTGTCTTCATGCTAGTACCACACTGTTTTTACCACTGTTTTATTAGTTTAGTAATATGTTTTAGTGTCAGGAAGTTGGAGTCTTCCAACTTCATTCTTCTTTTTTAAGATCTTTTTGGCTCTTTGGGGTTGCTTATCCTTCCAAATAAATTTGATAATTGGCTTTTCCACTTCTGCAAAATAGGCTGTTGGGATTTGTATTGGGATTGCATTGAATCTGTAAATCAGTTTGGGTAGAATTGACATCTTAATGATATTTAGTTTTCTAATCCATGAACATGGAATGTCTTTCCATTTATTTAAGTCTTCTTTTGTTTCTTTCCTATTTTGCAGTTTTGTAGTTTTCTGAATACATTGTCCTGTATGTCCTTGGTTAAGTTTATTCCTAAATGTTTGATTGTTTTATTTGCTATTATAAAAGGAATTTTGCTCTAATTTCCTCCTCAGATTGCACATCTCTAGTGTATAGAAACGGTATTGATTTTTGCATATTAATCTTGTATTACACCACTTTGTTGAACTCGTCTATTAGTTCTAGTAGCTTTATCGTGGATTTTTCAGGAGATTCTAGAGATAGGATCATATCATCAATGAATAGTGAAAGTTTTACTTTTTCCTTTCTTATTTGGGTGCCTTTTGTTTCGTTAGCTAGCCTAATGGCTCTAGCTAGAACTTCTAACATAATATTGAATAACAATGGTGACAGTGGGCATCTTTGTCTTGTTCCTGTTCTCAGCGGGAAAGTTTTCAGTTCACCATTGAGTACAATGCTAGCTGTAGGTTTTTCATATATGCACTTTACCATATTGAGAAACCTTCCTTCTGTTCCTATCTTTTGGAATGTTTTTTATCAAGAAAGCATGCTGTATCTTGTCAAATGCCTTTTCTGCATCAATCGAGAGGATCATGTGATTTTTTTCTTCTTCAATTTATCAATGTGGTTTATTACACTATTTGATTTTCTGGTGTTGAAACACCCTAGCATACCTGGGATAAAACCCACTTGATAGTGATGTATAATTCTTTTAATGTGCTTTTGGATTTTGTTTGCAGGTATTTTGTTGAGGATTTTTGCATCTACATTCATTAGAGAAATAGGTCTGTAATTTTATTTTTATGTGTGTTATCTTTATTTGGTTTTGGTATTAGGATTATGTTGGCTTCATAGAATGAGTTTGGTATTGTTCTTTCCTGTTTAATTTTTTGGAAGACCTTGAGCAAGAGTGGTATAAGATCTACTTTGAATGATTGGTAAAATTCATCTGAAGCCATCTGGTCCCAGACTTTTCATCTTTGGGATGTTTATTATGACTGTTTCAATCTCTTCGCTTATGATTGGTTTGTTGAAGTCTTCTATTACTTCTAGGGGCACTGTAGGTGGTTTGTGTGTTTCCAGGAATTTGTCTATCTCCTCTACAATGTTTAATTTTTTGGCATACAGGTGTTCATAGTATCCTCTTATGATTGGTCTTATTTCTATGGGGTCAGTGGTAATGTCTCCCATCTCATTTCTGATTTCATTTATTTCCGTCTTCTCTCATTTTTTCTTTTTCAGTCTAGCTAAGTGTTTGTTGGTTTTGTTGATCTTCTTATAGAACTAACTTTTGGTTTTGTTGATTCTATTTTGTTGTTGTTGTTGTTCTCAATTTCATTTATTTCTGCTATAATCTTTACTATTTCTTTCTTTGACTTGGTTTGGGATTAGTTTGCTCTTCTTTTTCTAATTCCTCCAAGTGTGCTGTTAGATCTTCAATTTTAGCTCTTTCTTCTTTTTTAATGTAAATGTTGAGGCCTATAAATTTCCCTTTCAGTACTGTCTTTGTAGTGTCCCATAGGTTTTGATATATTGTGTTCTCATTTTCATTCGTCTTAAGATATTTGCTGAATTCTCTTGCAATTTCTCTTTGACCCACTGATTATTTAAGTGTGTTGCTTAATCTCCATATATTTATGAATTTCCCCCTTTTCCATCCATTATTGATTTCCAGCTTCATTCCGTTATGATCAGAGAAAGTGTTTTGAATAATTTCATTATTTTTCAATTTATTGAGACTTTTCTTGTGACCCAACATATGGTCTATCTTGGAGAAGGATCCATGAGCACTTGAAAAGAAAGTATATTCTGCTTTTTGGGATGCAATGCTCTATAGATATGTGTTAGGTCTAGTTCATTTATCATATTATTCAAGCTCTCTGTCTCTTTATTTATCCACTCACTAGATGTTCTGTCCAATGCTGAGAGTAGTGTATTGAAGTCTCCAACTATTATTGTAGAGACATCTATTTTTCTCTTCTATTTTGCCAATATGTGCCTCATGTATCTTGGGACACTCAGGTTAGGTGCATACGTATCTAGTATAGTTATTTCTTCTTGGTGAATTGCCCCTTTTATTAATATATAATAAACTTCTTCATCCCTTATAACAGTTTTGCAGTTGAAATCTATTTTGTTCAATATTAGATTTAAAATCCAGCTCTTTTATGGTTACTATTGTGTGGAATACTTTTTTCCAACCTTTCACTTTTAACCTGGTTGTGTATTGACGTCTGCGGAGGTTCTCTTGTTGACAACATATAGACAGCTCATATTTTTTAATCCATTCTATCAGTCTATGTCTTTTGATTGGTGAGTTCAATCCATTAACATTCAATGTTATTACTGTGGAGGCAATATGTACTCCATCCATTTTGTTCTACTGTCTGTTTTCATATCATTCTATTGTCTGTCTTCTTACCCTTTAGTTTACACTTCTTAATAATCTTCAGTTCTAATTCTTCTCCAAATCTCTCACCCTTGTTTTTTCCTTTCAGGCTGCAGCATCCCCTTTAGTATCTCTTGTAATACTGGTTTTTGGTAACATATTCCATCAGTTTTTGTTTGTTTGTGAAGGCTTCGAGTTCACCCTCATTTTTGAGGGAGAGTTTTGCTGGATACATAATTCTTGGCTGGCAGTTTTTCTTTTTCAGTACCTTAAATACATCATACCACTTTCTTCTTGCCTCCATGATTTCTGATGAGAGGGTATTAATCTTACTGAGGTTCCCTTTTATGTTATGCTTTGCTTTACTCATGCTACTTTCAGAATCCTCTCACTCTGATATTTGTTATTCTGAATAGTAGGTGTCTCAGGGTAGGTCTATTTGGATTTATTCTCTTTGGGATGTGTTGCCCTACTTGGATATTGATATTTATGTCTTTCATAAGGGTTGGGAAGTTTTCAGTCATTATTTCCTCAAATATTCTTTCTGCCCCTTTTCCATTCTCTCTCTTTCTGGGACACCGTTAACACAAATGTTTGTGCATTTTGCATTGTCATTGAACTCTCTGAGAACTGTGTTCCATTTTCTCCATTCTCTTCTCTTTCTGTTCTTCTGTCTTTTCCAGTTCAGATGTTCTATCTTTGAAATCACTATGTCTGTCTTCACGCAATTCAAATCTGCTTTTATTTACCTCTTATGTATTTTTAATCTCATCTATCATGTCTTTCATTCCCACAAGATTTGTTACTTTTCTTTGCAGGATTTCAAATTGTTCCTTATACTCACCCAGTATCTTCTTAATATCCTTTATTTCTTTAGTCATATATTCTTTAAATTCTTTGAAGTGATTTAGGAGAGTTGTGTGGTTATCACTGATTGTCTCAAATCCTGTATCTCTTCAGGATATTTGATTAATTCCTTTGGCTCGGCCAACTCTTCCTGTTTCTTAGTATGGCTTGTAATTTTTTGCTGATGTCTAGTCATCTGAATTGGTGAATTTACTCTGATGACTAATTTATCTCTTTTGCCTTTTTTTCCCCCATAGCTCTTCTTTGATATTTGGTTCAACTTATTCTAAGTCTTTAAAATTCCCTGGCTTAAGTTATCAAAATTGGGCCAGATTTTCTCCCTGCAGTAAGGATACAGAGAGGATCACGAGCAGTTTTTGTCAATGCAATTTCCAGACCAGCCAGCAGATGGCACTCTTTAGTGCACTTTTCCACTGAGGTGTTTCAGTTTGGGCTTTCTTGTGTTCTTGTATTGAATCTCCAAAGCAGAGATTCAAAGCAAGTTCTGCTGGCCGAATTCACTGAGGAAAAGCTCCCCGACTCCCCCTCCCTTTTCCCTTGAAAAAGCTGGCAGAGAGGAAGATGTCTGTTCCCTTCTCCATTGTCTCCAGTGGGCCAGGAGTTTTACCCCAGCTTAATATCTTGGGGGTTGGGGAGGCAAGCCCTTCCCACCCACCACAAGGGTCTTGGTTTGTTGTTTTGGCTTCTTTGTCTCTGTCCCTCAACCTCCTGGGAGTTGTGCAGCACTGTTCTGGTCTGCTGACACCAAAAGCATGGTCCTCAGATAGCTTTTGACTCTTTCCCCCTTGTTTTTGTGAAAGCAAAACTAGTTTTGACTTGACAACAGGAATTTATTGGATCACAATTTTGAGGTTAGAAGAATTCCAAAATCAAGATACTGGTGAAGCTTGATTTCTCCCAGAGTCTATAGCTTTCTGTTGGTGGCTTGGGGTTTCTTGTCTCGTATCTCCTATTGCCTCCTGTCACATGGTGATATCTTCTCCTTGTGACTGCATTCTGGTTTCTGCTGACTTCCAGCTTCTTCTTGTGTGGCTTTCTCCAATGTCTGACTTCTGGTGTCTTCTCTCTAGAAGGCCTACATTAATATGAATGAAGACTCACCCTGATTCAGTTGGGCCACATCTTAACTAAAAATAACATCTCCAATCATTTATACTCACAGAAATGCAGATTAAGATTAAGGTTTTGTCTCAGTTTGGGTACGTAATTCAATCTACCACACACCTAGAACCTCCAGAAATGAACACAGCCATGTTGACACCTTAACTGAATACAGCAAGGCCTGTGTCAGACTTCTAACTTACTCACAATTTTTTTCCATTTGGTAAAATAGAACTGTAAAATAATAAATTTAAAAGATAAACATGTATCCTCTCTTTTACCTTCCCTCCCTTCCTCTGTTGCTCTCTCTTTCACATGCACAATAGTATTTTACCCAATTGAAGTTAATTATTAACTACCAGCCACAATAACTACATTGTACAAATAAATTACATTATATAAAGAGTCACTCTCTTCCAAAGTTTCATTAACAAAGAAAAAACTAAAATCCTCAAAGTCTCATAAGTCTGGTCCATCTTTCTTTGCCATCTAACAAAACATTTTTATTTCCTTTCATGGGCTTAAACTTCACTAAAAGGGAAATTGTCTGAGGACACACCTCTCAACTTATTAACCACAACTCTAATACTATGACAACTATTAGAAGTAACAATAAAGAAGCTGATATTTATTGACTTTTTACCATTTGCCAGCAGCATGATAGGCATTTTGCAAAAGTTGTCTAGTGTAAATCTCACAACAAACTTTGGGATTGGTACTATTATTAGCTCCTTTTTAGAGATCTAAAAATCAACGCTGTAATTAAACTGATAGAGCATAGGCATCCAGGAAGTCTGAGTTCAATAACTTCTTCCTGAACCCTTTTCTATGTCCCTCTTGTTTGATTTATGACCAATTCCTAGTGAGTAGAAATATAGGGACAAATATCAGGATGAATAGATCTGTACTGACTCTGGTATACACGACTATGAAATCCCAAAGAAATTACTGTTATCTTGTCCCATTTGAAGAAAACAAAATGTGTCATTTAAATTTTATGCTATTTAGATTTCCATCATCAAAGATTGGATATTCTGATTAAGGTAAACATTTCCTCTTTTCATTCTCTATCCTACTCCATCACGCCTGCTTTTAGCTTCTTAATAATTTGAAAAATATAATATTTAACATTTCATTTTATTTATCTGAAGACAATACAGACAGTTAATTTAAAATATATTAAGTGTTCTCTGTTTTTAGTACCTGAAACATGTTAGGTATTTTGTGTTTTTAGCACATTTGTCTGCAAAATATTTTTTTACTTAATTTTCCCTATTTTTTATTCACATTTTAATATTTTTAATCCTTCCAGTGTTTGCCAATTTTTACCTACTTGTCATCTGCCTTCTGAATCAGATTAATCAAGTCTATAAATTCTTCCTAAATAGATTTTTTTTCTTTCTGATTTATATCATATACAATTGTCTACAGATATTATTTTTCTTGGACTCTTTTCTCATTTTCTCTACAAGTTTTAATGTGTTAATATCACTCAACCCATATTTTCATTTAGATAATATCCAATGATGTCAGCTGTTGCTGTATAAGTTGTATACAAGGCAGCTTGAAATGTACTTTTATAATTGCTCCATGTGGCACTAGGTATAGTATTAAGAATTGCCCAGCTTCATTCAAATCTTCCTCCACAGAGCTTAATGGGGTACAGATCCCAGCTTCCTGAAACAGGCAAACAAAAATCAATAAATAAAACAAAAAAAACCAATCAATTGTCATTTTTAGAAAATATGGAATCAAATAATAATTATTATATAAATTATATAAATATAATAAACAAAATAAAAATAAATTATATAAATATTATTAGTATTATCATTTTTAATTATTGGTGGGAGCCATAAGACCCACATTGCCTATTGTTGGTCATGTCTCCAAGGCTGAAAGGTACAAAGAGGTATTTAAAACTTTTACATGAACTCTCAATCAGCAGCCAAACACTACAGCAGATTCATGGAAGAAAGAGAATTACAGAGGAAGAGACCAGGCTAAAAAACCTTTCAAATATTTGAGACTTTAACCCTAAATTTCTGTCTGGAGCCTCTGACCCTAATGAGTTGATTAATTAGTGGTTCTCAAAGTGTGGTCTCCAGACCAACAATCTCAGGACCACCTGGAAAGTTGTTAAAAATGCACAATCTGCAGATCCACCTCAGACTTCCTATGGTAGATGGAATTATACACTCCAATTTAGACATGTTCTTAATCTGCATTCCTGTGGGCATGAATCTACTGTAAAAAGGGTCTCTTGAAGATGTTATTTTTAGTTAATGTGTGGCCAAATGAATGAGTTTGAGTGTTAATCTGAATTATTGGAGTTCTTTATAAGCAGAAGAAATTCAGATGTAGTCAGAAGTCCATAGGGAGGACCTAGAAGCACAGAAGTCAACAGAACTGGAAGAGAAAGGAGAGGCCATCAATACATGAGGTGAGGCATAGCTATAAGCCAAGAAATCCCAAGGATCCCCAGAGGCCAACACCAAAATGTTACAGACATTAGGGAGAAAGCATTGCCTTGCTGACACCCTTGATTTTGGACTTCTCCTTGCCTTGAAAACCATGAGCCAAACTGGTTGTTTAGGCCAACCCATTGTGTGGTAGTTGTTATAGCAGCTCAGGAAAACTAAGACAATTACTCTGGGGAAGGGACCCAGCAATCTGTGTTTCAACAGACCATCTAGGTGATTCTCAACATACTATACATACCATAGTTTGAGAACCACTGGATTAGATCACAGGAGACTTGGGAGGATTACTTTTGCAACCACTAGAGTGTAGTTAAGCAATTTTGATGATGCTTCCTTTTCTCAAGACCCTACCCCAGCTCTCTTATCCTTTGCAGAGTAGAGTGACCTTCTATGGCAGGGAGGCAACCCCCTCAGGGGAAGCAAAAAATAAAAAAGACATGCATAAGAAGGCCTCATACTCACAGACAGAAGTACTTTTCACTTCTTTTCACACTGAGAACCCTATTCCCTACACAATGGGTTAAGAGTGTCTTCAGAGCTGGTTCAGTTGGGCATGTGATGAGATCATGTGATTAGGTTGCCAATTTATGTGTGCTAAATATCAGACAAATAAATTAGAAAATGTTGCTAGTTAATACAGGTTCCCACAGGTGACTGAGCCCAATCCCAAAAAAGAGTTACCACCTTCACTCAACAAACAAACAATCACCCTCACTGGTGCCAGTCTACTATCTTTCAGGAACTCTTCTGTGACTCCCCATGACTCTCCTGATCCATGAAATTAGTATGTCTCTTCATTTATTTGAGTTTTCTTTAATATCTTTTAGCAGTGTTTTATAATTTTCAGTGCATCGATCTAGGGGAAGTTTAAAAATGTATCTGTAAGTATTTTATATTTTGGATGCTATTGGAAATCTTATCTTTCAAAATTTTATTTTCCAGTATACAGAATTATAGTTGATTCTTGCATCTTAACTTTGTATCCTGAGATCATAGTAAATTCACTTAGTTTTAGTACTGTTTTGTAGATTCTATTAGAATTTTTTCCAGAGAATACAGGTTAATTTGTTTCCTTTCTAATCTGTGTGATTTCATTTATTTCTTTTTCTTGCTTGATTATACCTCCTAGAATCTCTAGTAGAATATTCAATGAAAGTGGTTAGAACAGACAGTTTGTGTCTTTTAAGGAATTTACTTATTTTATCTACATAGGCATGAAGTTATTCAAAATACTCCCTTTTTATCCATTTAATGTCTGTGGGATCTGTACTGTTATTCCATCTTTTATTCCTGTTATAGGTCATTTGCACTTTCTCTTTGCTTTATTAATCTAGTTAGAGGTTAATCAATTTAAATGATTTTTCTAAAGAACTACCTTTGGGTTCATTAATTTTCTTTTGTTTTATTTTATTGATTTCTATGCTTTATATTTCCTTAATATGCTCTCCTTTTGCAAGCTCCTTAAGACTGAAGCTTAGATAATTGATTTTAAAACTTTACTCTTTAAAAAAAACATTTAGAGCTATAAATTTACTCTAAGTGCTGCTTTTTTTATATCCCACATTTTAAAAATATATTCGTATTTCTCTTAGAAAAATATGGCCAAAGTATTTTCTAATTTTTCTCTTATTTGATTCATGAGTTATTTAGGAGACTGCTGTTAGTTTAAAAAATATTTGGCAATGTTGCATAAAACCACCTTTAAGTTTACAACTCAATAGTATTTATTATATTTACAATATTGTGTCACCATCACCTTCTTCCATTAACCCTCCTTTTTCATCACTTCAAACAGAAACTACTTATACAATACACTGTAACTTCATCTTCCTGTCCTGCACACCCTGCAGGACAGGCTTACCTGCCCGTGGTAACCCATAAATCACCATTTATTTCTATGAAGTTTTCTTCTTCTAGGTATCTCAGCAGAAGTGAGATCATGTTAACATACTATATTTGTCTTTTGTGTCTGGCTTATTTCACTCACCATAATGTCTTCACGGTTCAGCCATGTTGCAGCATGCTTCAAAACTTCACTTTTTATGGCTGAATATTATTCCATTGTATGTATATATCACATTTTATTCATTCATCTGTTGATGGACACTTGGGTTACTGCCACCTTTGGATATTGTGAATAATGTTTCTATAAACATGGGTGTACAACTATTTGAGTTGGGTATAACTTCAAGGAATGCAGAGATATGCCAACTACATAAAAACAAATTTTTGGAAAGACTTAGGAAGGAACACTAATTTAGGTGAGAAAGGGGTTGCACTGGAGGATTTGGGGTGGAAATTTTGGCTTAAGAATGGTTCAGAATCATGAAAATATAATCATCCTGAAAATCTCCAATAACCTTAGCTTCCTTAGTTGCCATCATCTTGCCTCTGCCTCCTCTATTTCTATTTTTCCTACTTTATACTTGCAACTCTTATTCCTTTGCCTACAGTTTACCCCTCTTTCCACCTGCCACAGAATATGAAGTTAACTTCTCTGGGTGTTTATTTTAGTATAGCTATTCCTAAAGCATTTCTGAAGAAGTCTCTAGGCATTCTTGATTTTGTTCCTTTCTGTAAAATATATCTTATTTTCCTATAATTGTTTTTAAGATTTTCTTTTTCTGTTTATTATGTGCTTTGATGTGGTTTACTTCATACTATTCTTTGATTCATTGAATTTCTAGTATCAATGGATATATAATTTTCATCAAATATGGAAAATGTTTGGTCATTATTTCTTCACATAATTTTTCCTGCTGGTACATATATGTAACACCAGTGTATGCTGTTGCATAGATTACTGGTGATTTGTTCATTTTTCTTTCATTATTTTCTCTGTGCTTCAAGTTAGGTGTTTTCTATTGCTATGCCTTCATTTTTAATATATGTTTTTCCACAGTGTCTAATCTCCTATTAGGCCTTTGTGATGGTTAAGCTAATGTGTCAACTCAGCCAGGTAGTTGTGCCTAGTTGTTTGATCAAGCAAGTACTAGGCTAATTGTAATACAAGGACATTTATGGACTTTAGTCATCAGTGAGTTTATTGCATAGAAGGCTGATTACATCTATAATCAACTAAGGAGATTACCATCAGCAATGAGTGACGTTTGAATGCCTTAAAAAGGGAAGTGATTTCAGCGTTGAGAGAATTTTCCAGGTCATCTTTGGACAGTCAGCGTCTCCTGGAAACTCATCAAGGACCTTCATTGGAACTTCATCGGAGCCCGTGGTTTGCAGCCTGCCTGTGGAATCTGGACTCGTGCATCCCCAGAGTCACATGAGAGATTCTTATAAAATCTCATATTATTTATAGATATCTCCTGTTGATTCTTTTTCCTTAGAGAACCCTGACTAATACACCTTCTTAGTGATTTTTTCATATGTATTTAGAGTCTTCTTTCCAACTACTTTAACCTTACTTCTAAGATGCAACTCTTCTGAATGTACTTTGCCCTGATTATTCAACAAAGCATCCCTATTCTGGCTGATTGGTACTTGACTGCCTCCCATTCCAGTCTGGTTTCTGGGAAATGTTCAGCTTAAAGCTTTCTGTTAGCTCTTATCTTGGCCTTTGGAGTTTCACCTATGCTTGGCATCTTAGTATTCAAAAACAGACATTAGGAAACCCACCATGAATGTTTTTGGCATTCCTCCTCTCTGTATTTTACTCTGTTCTGTATTTGCCTGACAAATCGCAGCTGTCTCAGTGAGAACTCATTAGAGTGTCTGGGATCCCCTCTATGTGATACAGTCCATCCAGAATGTTTCTTCAGGCCAAAAGCCAGGAAGAAGGAAGGGCTCACCTCATTTGTTTTCTTTCTGTCAGAGATAACTGTGTTCAAGTTCTAAAAGAGCAGTTATTTCAAATATTTTTTTCCAGTGTTCTGGTTGTTTACAAGGGTTTGACAAGACCAAACTATATCCTCTGATATTGTAGAAGACTTGTGAGCAATTTCTTCTTTTTCAAAGATAGGGTTTTAAAAAGCTTTTAAATTTGAAGTACTTTCAAACTATGGGCCAATTACAAAAATAATACAAACTCCTTACATAGAACTCCAACATATCCCTATCCCTAGAAACCTAGATCCACCAATTATAATATTTCATATTGGCTTCATAATTCTTCCTTCCTTCCTCCCTCCCTCCCTTCCATTTTCTAAACACTTGAGTGTAGATTGTAACTTCATGCTCCTTGAATACTTAAAACTGCCATCTTTATTTCCTAAGAACAAAGATATTTGCTTATGTAACTGACTTAAGTGCAGTTATCAGATTCAAGAAATTTAATTTTGATATAAAGCTTGCAGTCTATATTTTTTCATATATACCAATCATATCCATTTGATCCTTTTCTCCTCCCTTATTAGTTTCTATCAAGGAGAATGTACTGCATTTTTTAATATAGATTTTTTGTCTATTTTTTTTAAACAAATCAATTTTTTGATACATATTAAGAAGGAATAAATCCATCCAAAGTGTACAATCAATGGTATTTGGTATAATCACATAGTTGTGCATTCATCATTCCAATCATTTTTAGAGTATTTTTATTACTCCAGTAATAGTAATAATAATACTAAAAAAACAAAAAACAAACAACCAAAACTTATCACTTCTCAATCTCTCTATGCTTCCCCTGCCATACATAGCTGCTATTCTGTTTCCTTCTTTCTAGTATATTTGTATTTATACAAATTTATGTATATATTTATGTATATATCACCCATATTTGTATTTTACATGAGGTTTTCACTATGTTATACAGTCCCATGTTACATTTTTCAGCTTTCCTTTTAGTAATATAAATGTCCTCAGGTTTTCCCTTTCAACCACTATCATACCCATATAATAGCTCTGGTAGTCACAAACAGCATGATGTGCTCTCACCATTTCCATTCATTTTCAAAGATTTACAAACAACCTTTTAACCAGTTCTGCACAGATTAACCACCAGCATTCCATTCTCTACCCTCCTTCTATTTTCTGGTGACTTATATTCTAATTATTAATTCCATGTGTTTATATATTTGGTTCATAATAGTGCAATCATACAATATTTGTCATTTTGTGTCTGGCTTGCTTCACTCAACATAATATCCTCCAGGTTCATCCACACTGCCATATGCTTCATGACTTTATTTCTTCCCTCTGCTGCATAATATTCCATCCAGTGTATATACCACAATTTGTTTATCCATTCATCAGTTGATAGAAACCTGGGTTGTTTCCAACTTTTGGCTATCATGAATAATGCTGCTTTGAACTTCGGTGTGCATATGTCTATTTGTGTCACTTTGCTCAGTTCTTCTGGGTGTAAAACTAGCAATGGTATTGCTGAGTCACTTGGCAAGTCTATATTCAACTTCCTTAGGAACTGCCAAACAGTCCTCCACTGTGGCCACATGTACTGCATTTTAATGTCATTTTCTCTTCAAGTGCTCACTATGTTTTTTAAGTTGTGAGAACATATACAATATAAACATTATATTGTACATGTATATAATATAACATATACAATATAAGCATTCTCATCTCAACCACTCCAGGAATACTATTCACTGTATTAATAACATTCACAATATTGCAGAACCACCTTCCACTTTTAAAACTTCCTCATCTCCCCCAATAGAAACCCTACCTCCTATGCATTAATTCCCCAATTCCTCTGCCCCCTGCCCCTGGCAAGTTCTTCTCTACTTTCTGACTCCATGATCTTGCATATTCACAGATATTTTCTTTGTAGTAACCAAGGGGCTTAAATTTAAAATTCTAAAGCTATAACAATCTCATTTCCTTTTATACCAACTCAACTTCAATAGCATAAACAAACTATGTTCCTATAGCCCTCTGTCCATTCACATTTATGTAGTTCTTGCCAAAAATTACATGTTATATATTATGGGTCCCAAAGCACTGATTTATCATTACATTTTGTACATATGCCTTTTAGATCCTGTATGCAGTAAAAAGTAGTATTACAAGCCAAAAATAAAATAGTATTGGCATTTATATTTACTCATGTTGTTACCTTTACCAGAGATCTTTATTTCTTCTTGCAGCTGTGATCTATTGTCTAGTGTCCTTTCCTTTCAATGTACAGAACTCCCTTCAGCATCTCTTCTAAGGCCAGTCTAGTGGTGACACACTCCTTCAACTTTTGTTTATCTGAGAATGTCTTAATCTCTCTTTCATTTAGAAGGATAGTTTTGCCAGATATAAAATTCTTGGGTGGCAATCTTTTGCTTTCAGCACTTTAGATATATCATCCCACTCCCTTCTTGCTTCCAAGGTTTCCAGTGGAATTGGTACTATTCTTGTTGAGTTCCCCCTTGTACATGACGTTTTGCTTTTTTCTTGTGGCTTTCAGAAATCTCTCTTTATCTTTGCCATTTGATAGCTTGATGGTAATATGTTGTGGTGCAGGTCTATTTGGTTTTATCATGTTTGTAGCTTGCTGGGCATCTTGGATATATATATTTATGTCTTTTTAAAAATTTAGGATGTTTTCAGCCATTATTTCTTTGAATATTTTCTCTCCTTTCTCTCTTTTTTCTCCTTCCGAGTACTCTCAATGCATATATTGGTATGATTGATAGTCTCCCAGGTTCCTCAATCTCTATTCATTTTTCATCATTCTTTAATTTTTTTTCTTTTTCCTCCTCAGATTGGATGATTTCAATTGTCTTACCTTCAAGATCACTGGTTGTTTCTTCAGCCAGCTGCCAGCTGCTGTCAAACACCTCAAGGTAATTTTAAATTTCATCTACTGTGGTTTCAACTCTGGTTGACTCTTTTTCATAATGCCCATCTTTCTATTGATATTCTCTTTGTGTTCATCTGTCATTTTCCTGATTTTCCTTAGTTCTTTTCCATTTAGCTCTTGAGTATATTTGGGACCATTTAAAAAGAAATCTTTGGAGAGTGGGCACAGCTCAGTGGTTGAGCACTTGCTTCCTATATATGAAGTCCCAGGTTCAATCCCTGTTGTCTCCTAAAAAAAAAACCAAACTTTGTCTGGTGTGTCCCAGGAATGTTCCTCCTCATTGGGGGTTGCTAATGCTTTAATCTTTATTATGTCCTGTTTCTTTGTATGCTTTGTAATCTTTTGTTACAACCTTGACATTTTGATATTTTAATATATTGTCACTGGAATTTAGACTCAGAGATGTTTGTTTCTTATGCTTGCATCCAGTTAGTGTTATGACAGTGCTTTCCTTGAATGTCAGGAGCTATAAAAAAAAAAAAAAAGGAAAAAAAATGAAGAAAATGCTTTTTTCAATCTTTGTAGATTGACTGGAGAGAGTGTCTTCTTCAGAGCTTAAGTATACAAGGAGTTTGGAAAATTCTTCCAAGCCAAAGCTTAGGGGCCTCCCTGATCCTTTCTGCACATACATCTTGTCTTGTGCATGCATTCATACATTCATGTCCTTATAGTTCTCCCATTTACACAGTTATGAACATCCCTTCTTCCCTAGAAAACAGTTTCTAGGTACTGTTCACAGTACTGGACACTGCACTGTATGTCCTAAAGTCAGAAATCCTTTGCCCCAGGCAGCCACAACTTGACTGCTCCCCCACAGCATTCTGTAGGCATGATATGTGAGCTACTTTCTATATACAGGACAACTTCTGGGAGAGCAAGCTTACAATAAATGTCCTGGTTCAGTCCTTCAGGCTGCCACTGTAGAAAGATTGGACCAGACACACATGTTCCCACTATTAGTATGAGGGCTACTCTAATCTTTCCAGAACCAGGACTATGGACCTGCACTGAGTAAGTGGGCTATCTCAGGCTGAGCTAGTGATGGTATGGTAGCGTTCAGCCAAAGCACAAGATCCTACTACTTTTAAATTGTCTTTTGCTTGGTTCAGTGCTTGTCCTGTTACTGTAATCCTTGAACTGTTTTCTGGAGCTTTGAGAAAGATGTTTCTACCAGTTGTTTCTGGTTGTTTGAAGCGTTTGTTGGGAGATGGAGACCTGAAGCTTAATTTGTTACCCTGCCATTTTGGTTCCTTCAGGTCTGAGAAAATTTTAACTGATTTTTTTCTAAAATGGAATACAATCTTCTAGAATAGGAAAGGGCAGCATACAGGGATAGCTCAAGGGCCTTCTTTTAATATCTGAAAGTGACAAGAATGCTATGCAAATGAGGAACTTGCAAAATATGTTTGACAGCAAATAGAAAAAAATAAAACCCTTTCATATTCGCATCTCTCCAAGTTCAGAATGTTTAATAGACTGGGAATTTAGGTGAGGATGTGTTTTAGGAATTCTTTTCTTCTTTACATTTGTAGGAGAAAACAATTTGAACCAAAATAAAAGTAGACTGGTCATTCTGATATTTTTCAACTTCAGAAAAGACTGGCACTCAGATTCCTGGTTTTTATTAGATGAATCAACTCTTTCACATTCTGATTTAATTCTGTGATAAATTGAATGTGGTTTTTTTTTTTTTTTTAATTATTTACATAATTTCTGCCAAGTTTCATGTTTGCTTGGATATCTAGCCACTTTTTGATGCTCTTTTAACCTATTTTTCTACTTTGAATCCCACAGAGGTATTATTTCTTGGGATTAGTGGTGGGATCAATGAAATCACTGAGAAATTTAAAATAGTGCTTTTCTGTGGACTATTCCCCCAGGAACAAAATAGTCAATCAAAATAAAAAATTCTTCGCCACACTTATTTATAAACAGAATGTGCTAACTTGGAATAAATCTTGGGGTAATTGAACTTGGACACTCTCTGCTTCTGGTCTCTGAACTTTTTTCTCTGAGTCCTGTCTTTTGACTCCTTTTTGTCTATTTTTATTTTGGTCCGGATCCCAGCTAAAGATCATTTATTAAGTCTTTCCTGACCACATCAACTAACATTGATATCTTTGCCCTCTGAATTCTTAAACAATTTTGCCTATATCACTTGCATGTAATTGATCATATATTAATCTGTTACATATTTTACATATTATTTAGTTTATGAAATGTTCCTGTTTCTATCTTTATGTGTATGAAGGTACAGTTGATTCTCATTATTCATTCATGTAGTTGTTTTCTTTAAAATAACTAAAAATACTGAACCATTGCTCCTAGGGGAAAAACAGGGCTAGGTTCTGTAAGCCTCTGATTACAGCATTTCCATAAACCTATTTAAACATAATATTATTTTACATTGTTTCTGTTTAAAGACATCTTATTTAGCATATATTGTTTATACGATAACATTGAATTCATGGCCAACAGCATTATAATTCATATCTGAATGAAACTTATTTAACACATATTAATGTTTCCATAAGGCATATCACAGCTTTTTTTGTGCTTAGGAACACCAGACAGCTCTTCAGCACTATACTTGGGGCATCATTTTAAAACAGCAAAATCACCAATAAAAAGCACAAAAATGTGGGACAGAGCATCACTTTGTTTGACTTCAGCTGGAAATATGTGTATCAGGCCACTCATTTTTTGCTGGTTTATGCATGTCCATGAATAACCACAAAAGTGCCACATGTATTGATTTTTGGATTACAAATAAATTTTAGCAAGTAGGTGAATTTATAAACATAGAATCCACAAATAATGAAGATAGACTGTAAATATTAGTTATTTTTTCCCTCATTTATTCAAGTATTTATTTTTCAGGCATCTACTCCATGTTAAGCACTGTACTAGGAGATGGATATACATTGGTGAAGTAAACAGATATGGTCCCTGCCCTTGTGTAGCTTAGAGTTGCAGGGGGATATGCATTAAGCAAACATATACACAAATGTATAATAATAATTTGTGATAAGTACTTTGATAGAAAGTAACTGGGCTTTATAAAAAATAATATTAGTTGGGTTCTAACTAACTTTGGGTGGTAGGAATGTCTTTCATGAAAGTAACATTTGAGATGAGATGTGAAGAATGAGGAGTTAGCTGAAGAAAGAGTGGGGGTAAGACCCTTCCAGGCAGAACACACAGTGTGAGCTAAAGCCCTGGGTTGAGAAAGAGCTTGAAATAATCAAGACACTAGAAGAAAAATCGTGGCTGGAGTAGAGTGAGCACAGTCTCTGTGAGGATAGGATGGATTTGGAAAGAAAGGCAGAAGTCAGATATGTAGGGCCCTGTAGCCACATTATGCAATTCATTGTATTCTCCTATCTATAGTAGTTGCCTAGTCATTATATTCTAAATGAAAATGAATCCAGGAGACAGAACATTACTTAAAAGGGGAATGACTAAATCTTCAAGATTACAGGCATACCTCAAAGATATTTTAGGTCCAGTTCCAGACCACTGCATTAAAGCAAATATCATAATAAAGCTAATCACATGAGTTTTTTGGTTTCCCAGTGCATATCAAAGTTTTGTTTATACAATACAGTAGTCTGTTAAGTATGCAACAGCATTATATCTACAAAAAAATGTACATACCTTAATTTAAAAATACCCTTATGACTAAAAGATGCTAACCATCATCTGAGCTTCCAGTAAATCTTTGCTGGTGGAAGAGTTTGCCTCGATGTTGATGGCTGCTGATTGATCAGGGTGGTAGTTGCCGAAGGATGGGGTGGCTGTAGCAATTTCTTAAAATAAGACAACAAAGTTTGCTGTACCAATTGACTCTTCTTTTCATGAAAGATTTCTCTGTAATATGTGATGCTGTTTGATAGCATTTTATGCACAGTAGAACTTCTTTCAAAATTAGAGTCAATCCTCTCAAACCTTGCAGCTGCTTTATCAATTAAGCTTATGTAATATTCTAAATCTTTTGATGTAATTTCAACAATGTTCACAGCATCTTCACCAGGAGTAGATTTCATTTCAAGAAGCAACTTTCTTTGCTTATCCATTAAAAGCAACTCCTCAACCATTAAAGTTGTATAATGAGATTGCAACAATTCAGTCACATCTTCAGGCTCCGCTTTTAATTCTAGTTCACTTGCTGTTTCCACTATATCTGCAGTTACTTCCTCCACTGATGTCTAGAACCCCTCAAAATTAGCCAGGATAGTGGCAGTCAAGTTCTTCCTAATTCCTGTTAAAGTTGAAATTTTGACATCCTCCCAAGAATCACAAATGTCCTTAATGGCATCTAGAATGGTGTTTCAGTTTCCTAGGCTTCTTAAAGCAGATACCATGAAAAGGGTTGGCTTGTAACCATGGGAATTTATTTGCTTACAAGTTTAAAATTTTGAGGTTGTGAAAATGTCCAAATCAAGGCAATGCTTTCTTCCTGAAGACCCGCTGCCGGTGATCCTGGACTCCTCTGTCACATGGCAAGGCACATGGCAGTGTCTGCAAGTCTCTCCCTTCTCTTTCAGGTTTCATTGCTTTCAGCTTATTAATACCATGGCTCTCTCTCCCTCTCTCTCTATTCATCCCATTTATAAAGGACTCTAGTAAGATGGTTAAGACCCGTCCTGAATGAGGTTGGTCACATCTTAACTGAAGTAGCCTCATCAAAAGATCCTACTTAGAATGGGTCCACACACATAGGAATGGATTAACTTTAAGAGCATTTTTTTCTTGGATATTTACAGTTTCAAACCATCACAATGGTGAATATTTTCCAGAAACATTTTTTTTTATAGTATACTTTTTAAAATTTTTAAAAGATACTTAGATTATATAATGTTACATAAAAATGTTACTTAAAAAATATGCCCTACTCCCTACTCCTCACACATTTTCCCACATTAACAGCATTCTTCATTAGTGTGGTACATTTGTTACAAATGATGAACACATTTTGGAGCATTTTCACTAGCATGGATTATAGTTTACTTTGTAGTTTGCACTCTCTCCCACACAATTTTGTAAGTTATGACAAGATAAAAATGGCCATATCTGTTACTGCAATGTCATTTAGAACAATTCCCAAGTCTCAAAAATGCCCCCATATTACACTTATTTTTCCCTCTCCCTCCCCTCAGAATGTCAAGTAGCCACTGTCTCCACATCAATGATAACAGTTCTTCCATTGCTAGAATCACAATAAGTTTATGGTAGAATAACAGTAAGTCTATTCTAGTCTATTGTTCATTCCCCAATCCTGAGGATTCTGGGATGGTGATGCCCACTCCACCTCTAATTGAGAGAGGGCTTAGATCCCATGGGGCAGATGGATGGGACTATCTTGCTTGCAGTTGTAGACTCTCTCTGTTCCTTGGGATGGTCGTTGTCCATCATCATCTTGTTAGTTGTCCTGGGTGAGTCCAATGAACTGGAGAGTAGGTGTTGCAATGATGTTGAGATTGAGGGCCCAACTGGCACATGGAAAGTCCAAAGATTTAAGTCTCTTGGAAATACACCATCAAGTATAGTACTAACTATAGGTTCAAATAGAAGGGGCAGAAAAGCCATGTTTAGGGAAGCAAAACTCCAACTCTGTCACACTGTGGAGAATAAATTTCAAAGTTGAACCCTTTGGCAGGGCACCAAACCCCTGAGCTGTCTGCCCTGCATATAGTGTCTTGGTGTCTCCAGAGCTCTCAGGAGCCCTGCTATTTGATGCAATATTTACTTTGGCAGTCAATGAGATCCTGCTGAGATGTAACCTCTGGAATGACTTCCTGACTCACTTTGAAGTCTCTTAGCCATATACACTTATTTGTCTTTACCCTTTCCCACTTTTGGTCAAGGTCTTTTTCCAGTTGCACTGCTAGTTGGTGCTTGGTAGTAATCCTTTGGTGCCAGGGAGGCTTATCCTTGGGAGTCATGTCCCATGCTGGGGAGAAAGTAATGCATTTATATGCTGAGTTTAGCTTAGAAAGAGGCCATATTTGAGTAACAAGGAGGCTTTCAGGAGGTAACTCTTAGGCACCCTATAATACTAGGCTAAGTTTCAATTTCAAAAGTAAAGGTTCATAAGTACGGTCATCAATATTAAGTGCCTGTCAATGGTCCATCTTCCTTCACTAGTCACTGTCCCTGTACTCAGGGGATTCTTGCTGTCCCATTAGAGAATGTGGCAGAGCTCGCAGGATGGGAATTTGATATTCTTTTGGTTATTGTGTGACTCTCCACCCACTGTGACAATGCCCCATGAGCACTTGAACACATTCATATACATTATAGGAATCCCCCAGGTGAACCCCCTCCCATGCATCCCCCTTCTCTGACACCCTGCACCAATGATCCTCCCCTGTCACAGTTGTAACCTTTCTGTGATCCAAAACTTCAAAATTGAAGCCAACAAAATAGCCTAATACAATTAATAGGAAAATTATATAATAATAATAGTTTTAAAAATAACAAAATACAAAAATTTTTTAAAATTTGAAATAATAAAAAATAATAAAAGATACAAAATTAAAAAAATGGTTTTGACATTATGTCTTTCATCACTGTAAGATCTGTTGTCTTGTATGTACAGTGACATTTTCTTACATTTATTCCACCAATGTCTTATTTTTTCATTTTGTCTTCAAAGAAGCTTTAGGTTACCGAAAAGTCACATATAGAATATACGTGATTCCCATATACCCACCATCCTCTCCCTTTCACCCTTTCCCCTATTAATAACATTTTACATGTGGATGGTACATTTGTTACAATTGATGTATAAATTTTGAAACATTGCTACTAACCATGGTAAATGATTTACTTTATGGTTTACATTTTAGGCATACACTTTTACAGATTTTGATGAAATTTAACATTATCTTTATCCATCATTGCAAGATCATGTAGAAAATTCCATTGCCCCCAAAATGCCCAATGTTCCATCTATTCTATTCTTCCCTTTCTCTCCCCTCAGGACCCATAGTAATCACCAAGATTAACTCATTGAAGGACAAGATTCATAGTTACTTGCAACAACATTTAGGCCTTGACATACTGGCCTGTCCTCCCTGATTAGGCACTGCCTATGCTCTTGAGTGACTCCTGCCCCTCTATTTGAGATCATAGCAGGACCTCCCAAGATGGGAGTCCAACACCTTCGTGCTCATTATGTGAGTCTCCTCCCACTGATACAATGCACTACGACAAGATGAACACTGCATACTCCCTAGAAGCTTGCCCCCAGGTATGCCCGGTCTTGCATGTCCCCCACATCTAATACCTTAAACCAGTAACCCTCCCCTGCCATATTTGCCAAAAGAACATTCCCAACATTGTAGTTTCAACGACAAACCTGCAAATCCCCATACTTCACTTGCTTCTTCCCCCAAACCTCCTCCCTAGTGCCTTGAACAGTTCAGCCCAGTCTCCCCACCCTGCTCCCTTCACAGACCAGCAACACCCAACCCAATAGCATCACTGCACCACTATTATGCCCATCCACCACACAACTACACCCTTCCACCTTATCATAGATTTTCCCCATATAGGCATTGACTTACAAACTTTTTCCAGAAGGTTTTTAATTTACTTAGCCCAGATCCATCAAAGGAATGACTATGTATGGCATTTATTGCCTATGAAATATATTTCTTTAATAATAAGACTTGAAAGTTAAAATGATCCTTGATCCATGGGTGACAGAATGGATGCTGTGCTAGCAGGCATGAAAATAACATTCATTTCATTGTGTATCTCCATCAGAGCTCTTAGGTGACCAGGTGCATTGTTTAATGATGAGTAATACTTTGAAAGTAAACTTTTTTTCTGAGCAGTAGGGCTCAGCAGTGGACTTAAAGTAAACCATGTTGTACAACATATACTGTCATCCAGGCTTTGTTGTTTCATTTAGAGAATACAGGCAGAGTAGATTTTACATTATTCTTAAGGGCCCTGGAATTTTGGGAATGGTAATGAGCATTGGCTTCAATTTAAAGTCACCAGCTATTTTAGCCCTTAACAAGAGTGTTATCCTGCCCTTTGAAGTTTTGAAGCTAGACATTGACTTCTAGCTATGAAAGTCCTGGATGGCATCTTCTTCCAATAGAAGGGACTGTCATCTACATTGAAAATCTGCTGTTTAGTGTAGCCACCTTCATCAATTATCTTATTTAGATATTCTGGATCACTTGCTGTAGTTTCTACATCAGCACTTGCTGCTTAACCTTGCACTTTTATGTTATCGAGATAGTTTCTTTCCTTAAACCTCATGGACCATCTCTGCTAACTTGAAACTTTTCTTCTGCAGTTTACTTACCTCTCTCAGCCTTCAAAGAATTGAAGAACGTTAAAGGCTTGCTCTGACTTAGCATTTGGCCTTAAGGGCATATTGTGGCTGGTTTGATCTTCTATCCAGACCACTAAAACTTTCTTCATGTCAGTAATAATATTGTTTAACTTTCTTCTCATTTGTGTGTTCATTGGAACAGCACTTTTAATTTCCTTCAAGAACTTTTCCTTTGCATTCACAACTTGGCTAACTGTTTGGCACAAGAGGCCTACCTTTTGGCCTATCTTGGCTTTCAACATGCCTTCTTCACTAAGCTTAATCATTTCTAGTTTTTTATTTAAATTGAGAGACATGGGATTCTTCCTTTCACTTGAACACTTAGAACCATTGTAGGGTTATTAGTTGACCTAATTTCAATATTGTTGTTTCTCAGGGAATGAGGAGGTCTGAAGGAGGGGGGAGATGGGGGAATAGCCAGTTGGTGGAGCAGTCAGAACACACACAATATTGATTGTTTAAGTTTGCCATCTTATATGGGTGTGGTCATGGTGTTCCAAGACAATTACAGGAGTGATATCAAAGATCGCTGGTCACAAATCACCACCACAGATAAAATAATAATGAAAAAGTTTGAAATATTTTGAGAATTACTGAAATGTGACACAGAGACACAAATTGAGCATTTGCTGTTGGAAAAATGACACCAATAGACTTGTTCAACACAGGGTTGCCACAAAATTTCAATTTAAAAAAAATGTAATATCTGCAAAGTGCAATAAAATGAACTATGTCTGTATAGGGAAAAGGTAAAGATGTGCCTGGGTAGTAGGTTTCATAGTTTACTGTTAATTAGAATCATCCATGTGCTCATTAAAAATGCAGATTTCTGACCCTCAACCTCAGAGATTATGAGTCAATTTTTTTGCATTTTTAAAAGTACTCCGAGGGATATCTTCTGATGTAGGTAGCTATGTCTCCACTCTTTGTGAAATGTTGTCTTAATTACTTAATCATTTCCTTTTTTTTGGTTTTTAATGAAGTGAAGTTGACCAACTACAAGAGGAACCAGTAGAAATACAGGCAACTGGATAAAGTAAAGTGTGTAAGGCAGATTTGTATCTGTAAGAATTTGGTGTACAATGGAATGTAGATTAAGGTTTGAAATATTATAAGTTCAACTGTTTAACTCTAAGTTAGAAAAGATTCAACCAGACTTTTCAACATAAAAGAACAGATGATGGTATGAGTTTCTTTGAAGGAAGTAACTATATCTTAAAGAACTTTTCATCTTGCACAGTATCTTGCATAGCACTTTTCATATAGAAATAGTCAATCATTTAGAATGTTGAATGCATGAATGAATGCATTCATGAATATTTTCCAATCCCTCTTATCTTGCTCTAATTTTTCCAAGGCATTTATCCTTCTAACAGACTGCTTGGGGGAGAGGCAGGGTCCTGATAGAGATTTTAAATGATGCGTTACCTCTAGGAATAATTTGAGTAAAACAATATAATGTCTGGTAGAGATCAATGATTAACCCACAGGAGATGATCTTCAGTCTATGTCCTCATCGCATTCATAAATGTCTCTAATATGCACATACATAAAAAATAACCACACTTTATCATAATATGTGTATTTCTTTCTAACTGGACCGTAAGCTCGAGGGCATGGACTGTGCCTAGTTTATATTTATTACATATAGGATCACTCACTGAATCTTACTTGGGTGGCACTCAATGACTTTATGACTTTATGCTGAATTGAATTGTAATCAAGTGCTTGCTAGTATTTTGGCACCTGGATTGGGACAATTTTTTGAGACAAAAAGCCTTCTGAATGCCTTGCAATTCTTATATTTTTACCCTTCTTTCTTCTTCCTAGTTACCATGGATCCAGGGAAATGGAGTTTGACTGCACAATCACCTGCACACTCACCATCTGTATGGAAGGGCTGTATTTTCCAACTCTGGGGTTAGGAACAGGGTTATATAACAGATTATAGAGTGCCACATTTGAGTGACCTCAAGATTAATTTTATATCTCAGAAGAACTCAGGCTAAAGACATGTTGACTTCTAGAAAACTTGGTGCCAGCAGGAATTGAATGAGTCAGTATTAGATGGAGATAACCTTCTTAGTTTGAGAAAGGCAGGGTTAAGGAAAACACATGGACTGATAAAGATTGATCTCAGAATTTTGTGTGGTTCAAAGCACAATATCACAAATGACTTAAGAATTGGATTATCCAAATATAGAGCTGGTGATGATGACAGTGGAAATATGGTGAGAGATATCTAGTGGTATCTAGTTTGTAACTCAGGCAGGTGGCATTTGGCTTCAGGAGATTTGTCCTTACTTGGTAGAACCTCACTGGGAAGCATGGGTAACAGAATCCAGCTCAGGTGAAGATCGCCTGTTGGGAGTAAGGCAATAGGCTGTGGTTTGTGTAAGGATTTCAAATCTAGAAGGGTTTAGGGGCCCTAGAGTAAGAAAGTAAGCAAGTTGAGGTAGCTATTATGGCAAATCATTGTCCAGCAAAAGACCTCTGGTAAATATTGCATCTCCGGTTTGTCCATATAAGAGTCACTTTATGTGGATGGATTTCTACAGAATGTTTCTAAACAATTCACTGAAATTGCTTGTGATTTGATTGTTTTGTATAGCTGACCTCATGCATTTTGAACCAAAACATTGGGCAAAAACAGTACTGATTTGCTTGGTTGAGAAATGCATTGCTTTGGCAGTCTTAGTATTATTTTACAGAAATGCTTCTTTTTGTGATACAGCTAAACCTAGTATATGAAGAGCATTTTCAGTTTCTCTTTAAGAATATCTTCAAAGGATGGTTTTGTGTCAGCTGGTGCCTGGCTCTTCATCAGTTTCTTTCTAAATTTAATTTTCCTGTTTCCTTTCCTTGCTCCACTGAGCCCTTCCTTAATTATCAGATTACAATGTTCAGCATGATTCCTGGAATTGTTCATTTTGTCAACCAGAAAGAAAACAGACCATTGATATATGTAAGCCTGTACCTTCTCGTTTAATGATTCTCCAATTAATGTCCCAGTCAATCTCAGGAACTGTATCGAAAATATCCAGTGAGTACACGTTCCTTATTTCCTGCTTCCTAATCTCTCTTCCACCACTGTCTTTATCCATAAATTGTAAAGCTGGAGTTTTGTGAAGTAGTCAGTCATATAATGTCATGTGAATATCAGATCATTGTGCTTAGATCTCTAATTTGGAGTCTGTCCAAATCTCTTTTCTTATAGAACTCAGTGTGCCCATGTCCTTCTCTTTGCCCCTGGGTCTGATTTAATTCCATTAATTAAATAAGCAGGCATCCAGCTACTGAAGGGGCCAGGGAATTCTTTGACCAACTGTCCAAAAACAGTATGTCAGGGCTGGCTTCTTGAATGTGCAACTTGTGCAGCTGCCCAGGGCCTGCTATCAGGAGTGCCCGTGTTTGATTTAATGCTCTGTTGTTCTTGTTTTTAAATCGCCAACTATTTTATCTTTGAACTTGTATTTTGTAAGTGAAGTTTGATCGGACAATGAAGCATGTGTGTGAGCAGAAGACATAAGCACAAAATGTATGTCACTGGTGTCCATTGCTGCATATTTGCACATAGTGCTTGTGATACCCCATGAGTACAGAATTCCAGTGGGTCCACAATGTGTCAGCGAGACTTGAAGTGAGTGCAAGGTAACCACGTTACATCTACGGCTGAGTAAGTGGGGTTACTGCCAGCCCCAAGATGCCACGGATTTCCCATTTGAACAAGAATCTGCTCCAAATGCAGGAGGTAAGCAATGGCATTCTAAGACACATGAACAGCCAAGCAACCCTATCATATCCTTATGTTTCTTTCCTGTATTAGCCAGTTACTTACACTGAAATTGATGGCATGGAAAGAAAAAGATAGGGAAACATTTCAGTCATTCCTTATTCACCAGTAAGTTAAGGGTAAGAGTGTTTGCAGAATGTGTACATATCAGGAAGTGAAATAAAAACAGTTGAGTTCATTTTGTGAAGCATTTCTATTGTTTTTGTAAGAACAACATATGTATGCATATATGAGCTATGAAATAGAGTTGTGTAATTTTGGTGATTCTGCAATGAGTTAAATGCTCTTTTAGTTGCATTTAAAGCAGTCATTGTACAATATGAAGAATGGTAAAATTCATGCTAATAAAAAAAAATTTAAATTTTTCTTCACTTAGAATGACACTCAACCATGAATAAAAAGCACCATGACAAGAGAAAGGCCAGGAAGAAAGGAAACTCATTCATGTTTTAAGACCTATAAGGATGCTTTGTTCCTGTTTTTTGAACCAGAGGCCCCACATTTTCATTTTTCTCTGGGCCCTGCAAATTTTGTTAGCCAGCCCTGCAGAACGTTGTCAGGATCACTTCTATTTTCTTTTTCTTCATCATGCATCCTCCAAAAGTGTTTGTGGCCTTGGGAAGAGGCCGAGTGAAAGGCCACTCTGTATAAATCCCCTCATAGTCAGGCCACATCATATAGGCTGACTTGTCTAGTCCATGGGGAAGACAGTCTTCTTTGTAGAAAATCCTTGTTTTCCAGAGATGGGGAGTCCATAACAGGTTAGGCCTTGCTGTGTGAGAAGGTACAAATATTTTTCAGCACTCCTTCTCTTAAGTCTTTTCTTCCTCCAGGATTGATGCTGGGCCTAAAGCACTTTGGTTGCCAGAAGTCTTTGGAATAAAAAATGGAGGGTTTTTTTTTTGTTTGTTTGTTTGTTTTTTGGATGGTTTCAAATGAGGCATCAGGTTAAGGTTACCAGCAGCTAAGAGTATTGAATAGGTTAACGTTTTACACGATTACTGATTCTGGCATGGCATGGCATTTGATGTTAAGGCAGTGAGCCTATAGTAGCACCATTGTATATGTGTGTGTGCATATGTGAGTGTGCGTCAGTGCATAGTTTAGTGGTGGCAGAAGATTGTGGGTGGTAATATCCATTTTCCTCCTCCCCACTTCCCTACAACCAGCCGAACCCAACTATGAGAAATTTCAGATGATTTTCATCACTTGAAGGCCACAGGATATAAATTGTAACTTCAAATATGTGTGGAGTAATTTCACCACCTAGTTAACCACTATTAGCACTTCGGTGCATTTTCATTTTTTTTGTCTCTTTCTCTATTCCTCTAATGCACTCCTTTACCTCTCCGCCTTCTCCTCCTTCTTACTTTCATTTTTTCCTCTTATGTATGTATTTTTTTCTCCACAAAAGTAGATTTATACTCTTTATATAATTTTGTAACCTGCTTAGTTCTATAACATTATGTGAGCGGTTCCCATGTCATTAACTTGTCTCTAAAAACATTTTAAAGGCTGCATCAGAATTTCACTTGTATGCTTGTGCTATAATTTACAGAACAGCCTTTTATAATTGTACATTCAGATAATTTGCACATTAGTCCTCTCTGATCCCATATGTCTGTTGATTGCATGTACTTTTTAAAACTACTTAGAAAATAGAGTAGATACAAGTCATACCTATAATATCCATTGGGTTAAGCAACAGCCAATCTGGTATTCTCTGCAGTTTTAAGATTTAGATGACAGTACAGTCAATTCAATCAATTGTGTGGTGACTGAGAGTTTAAAATGACCAAAAATAGAACTGATTCTAATGGTCAATTTGATATCCCTGAAGAGAAACCGCTTCAATCTTCACAAGACTAATCAGTAAAGTGTTAACATAAACCAATAAAGCAGAGAAGACTTCAGATTAAGAATTTTATATCATTTAAAGTCTGAGCCCATTATCCTTTCCATGCAAGTGCCCTCAGGCTTTCAAATTAATTACATGTGGTTAAGAAGATTTAAGATGAGGGCAATACACTCAGCAGAGAGCAAACTTGACCATTGCTACCTTACTTTAATTAATCTCTTTATTCTCTATCTTTCAGTTCACCAGCACCTGAATCAAAAAAAGTAAAATCATATTCTTTTGAGTTGAGGAAACAATTGAGTTACAAAGTAATCTGATATGAGGAAGGATCAAGGAATGCAAAACTTAGAATTCTTAACAAGTGGACCTGAATTGAAAGTCCTTTTACACCAGTATCCTTTTTCATGCTTCAGTGGCAGAATTTTCTTCCAGGTTCCTGGATCATGCCCTTAACCTCTTGGGGTTTGTGAGCATAAAGCTTTCTCCCTTTGACTTACAGCCTAGGCTGGCATTCTAAAAATGATCAGGTTCAAAAACCTACTCCTTTTTTAACTCTGTAAGAATTTAAGGCTCTTTTAGAAATCAAAATCCTCTCAGGACGACTGAAAAGTTCTCTTTTTCTATAGTAACTCTTTTCATTGTATTTTGAAAACTCAGTTTATGAGTAATTTTGTGCATCATTCATTCATTTAACCTAAGAATAGTTATTGATCACTTACTGTGGGCCCAGAATAATTCTAGATGAATAACAACAACAGCGTCTTTTTGGAGCTCATGCTTTAGGCAGAAACAGACATTAATCATATGATCAAAGTGAAATTACAAATGCTAAATGTGCTAGAAGGAGAAGTGGTTGGTGCTATAAATGCCTATCATATGGGGATATCGGTCACAGAGAGTAGGGGGCTTTTTGAGATCTGAGACATGAGTAGAGGTAAGCTAAGGGAAAGAGCAGGGGAAGGAAGGACATTCCAGGAAAGGATAATCTGACACAAGGAGGATCAAGTACTGTGAAGGACACCTGCAAAAATGTGAGTGGAAGTAGCAAAGTGTGTGGCCTGATCAGATTTACATTTGCAAAAGTACACACTGGTTAGAGTGGGGAAAAAAGGATAGTCCTCTAGGTCCCAAGAGTATGCATGCATTTCTCTGGGTTACTGGTGAGGCTGCTAAACCCAACATAGGCTGTATTATCTAGACAGTGTTTTACTCAAAGCTTGAAAATAGAATGCTAAAAAGGTTGCAATATTAAAGGTCTTATGAGAAAAACCACATTTGACAGTGAAATAGCGTAGGGAATCTGGTAAGGAAAGACAAAATGAACCATTTTAAAGCATTCCCCTCAACAGCACAATGTCAGGCTAGGGTGCCGCTAACACAAATGCCATAGAGTGGTTTGGCTTAAACAATGAGAATTTACCAGCCCTCTGTTCTGAGGTTAGAAGAGAAGTCCAAAATCAAGAGAGTGGCAAGGCTTGCTTTCTCCCTGAAGTTTTAGAATCTAAACTCCCCAGTCTTTGCCCTGTGTGTGGCAATGTAATAATATGTTGGCAACTCCTTAACCTGAGGCTTCAGAGACCTGGGCTGCTACTAGTAACTTAGTTGCTTTAGCCAGTCACTCTTTACTTTGGGCATCTGTTTCCTTATTTAAAATCAAAGGGCTTAGAGTAACTCTAAGATTATCTTTTAACTCATTAGGTATTTCTATGAGTCACTTTTATTGTATACCTCTTCCATACCTGTGCAGTGTTTTTTTTGTTTGTTTCTTTTGTTCATTTTAAGACTTAAGTGAAGGAATTTTAATCTAGTCAAGCTTAACTTTGTTAGAATTGGAGCATCAACTGAGTCCTTTTGGCAATTTGGATGCTATTTCTGACATTGTATGGATTTGTTGTCACCAAATGCCATGAATATTCCTATACAAGATATTGATAAACACGGGATAAATGGCATTTCATAGTTTGGTCCTGAGAAAGAAATTCAGGTAGACAGCGAATATTACATTGCACAGTTCTATGGTTGTCCTGTTGATTGATTAAGCATTAGTAGAGGAAACCAATGTACCTAAACAGCAAACCAAACAAAGCAAAACAAAAATGAAAACAAAACAAAACAAAAAATCCTCAAAATAAATGAGAACAATGAAATGAAATAGGAAGACAGCAAGTTATTTTTTTAATGAGTAATCATTTTTATGAGTAACAATGGAAAACATTAAGGCATAATCTAATTAGTATAAAATTTCTAAGAAAGTTTTTCCATTCTAGATTTCCCATTAGATGGTGGGATTTTTCAAGAAAGTTTATGGGAGTTTAATTATCCTCCAGAGTCTAATATCTGCTAAACAGCTCACTATTCCTTTAAATTTGGTTATACTCTCTGTAGTGTAGTAATATGCTACTTTTGACCTCTATTTTAATGGAAGGAAGATTTAATTAATAGCTTTTTCTTAATCACTGCTTTAATTAATACATACAAGTCAAAAGAGCTGATTTTCACTACCTGGATTTCATAAAGAAGGGGTACTAAGAAGTCATGAAACAAAAGCTTTATCTAAACACACAGTAAGATGCTCAACAATGCATAATAAAAGTGAATTTCTCATAGGGGAGCAACCAGCCAGAGCTCCTGTGCCAAGCAATTCCACTGGCAGAATGTAAAGTTGTGTTTCTGTCATCAGGGGGCTCAGCTGAAAAGAGCTCAACAAAATGAGAAGTGTTTGAATGAAGGCCAGGTAAAAAAGACATGAAACTCCTATTTTAATAGGGACTGCATTCAAACATTCCATCTCCCTATCCTTTATTTCAGTAACTCTAGCTTTATTATAGATTCTTCTTTCTGCCTTGCAAATAAACAACAGGAGAAAGATTGGTTATTCTTATTTCTTTTATATTATCTTAGGAAAGTTATCTAAAGCAGAGTTGTTTTTTTTGTATATTTGTTTTATTTTATTTTTTTGCCCTGAGAGTCAGTTTGTGACAACACCAACCAAAGAAATCTAAACATTTCCAAATCTCAAGTTTATTTTGCATTTTAAAATTATGGTAACATCTGCCAAAGAAAACCCTGAGTATAATGAATATAAAGAAATATGGGCTGTGAATACTCAGTGAAGGTAAAATGTATAGATTTTATTTTAAAGAAAGTCCAAAATTATTTAGTTAAGAAGTTACTATATAATTTCTCTTCATGTATTTTCTGGAAACTGATGGTTTTGTAAGAATACCAAATTCATCTTCTTTTGATTCTGCCATCCTCATCTGCTACTCTGTGAAGGAGTCTTAAATTAGTTCTTCGAGATGACAACACTCCCATGGAATTTTCAGGAAAATTCACATATGAAACTCTGATTTAATCCATCGAGGTGTTAGGCTAAGTGCTGGGTATGATTCAAATATGATAAGAACATGACTCCTTCTCTCAGCAACATACAAGTAAAGTCAATAAGGGAGAAAAAGAAGCAATTAAGTTAAATATAAACCAAAATGTGCCAAACACTGCAACATATACACCTAGTACTTAGGAGGGGATTTGGGAGGAAGGGAGTTGAATCAGAGAAGCTTCTTGAAAGAAAGAACATTTGAGTGAGTCCACAGAAAGGGGTGGATAGAGAAAGGTCAATTCAAATAGATAGAATAACATGAACCGAGGCATAAAGATGAGAAAGGGTAGACCACCTCCAGAGAATGGAGAAGAATTTGGATTGTCCAAAGTGTAAGGATCTGAGGGGAAGATGCAATATATAAAACTGGAGAAGTCAGATCTTAGATAAGGAATGTGTCAATAATAATACCTGATTATTTGCATGTGATGATGATAAATACAGATAGTTTCTCAGAGAAGTGGCATGAGCAAAGCTGTGTTATAGGAAGTCTAATCAGAAACCTGGAATAGGGCCTTTTTTTAACAACCTCTGCCTGGCTCTGGGGAGGACTCAGGGATGTCTCTAGCTCACCTGCTCCCTCTCAGGGAAAACCCAGTTCCCACGTTTCAGAACTACACAACCCTCTCTCCCTTCTCCTTCCCCAGCCTGCTGTGGATGGGCCACCTGTGACTGTGCTTTAGCTGAAGGCACCCAGCCTGATGTTGGCTGACCTTCAGCACTGCAGGTACCTCTCCCAGCTCACCAGGTCCACAGTCTGACTGCCCACCCCACCCAAGTGCTTCAGAAACAGAGGACCGGGAGCCCTCTTGTTGGAGTAACACCCCC
>JAQZBX010001098.1:0-26433 GCA_029593785.1 Cabassous unicinctus | reverse complement strand
CGCTGAAATTAATGTAGTTTAGAAAGGGATTTTTGAATCCTGTCAGGTTCTATATTTTTATTCTAGAGGACAAACACTGAAAAAGATTTACAGCTTTTAGATGACTTCCTCCCTGTCCTTTTAGATAATTTTTAAAATTCTCACTTTGTAATAGGCTATATATATCAGAAATACAGTCCTAACATGTGTTCAAGCATGCAAAATACAAGTTTCATAGCTTGTGATTAAAATGTAGACCTTCTACTATTTATACGAATTTCTCTATTTCTATGCAGAAAGCATGAGTACTCTTATGATCAATCTTGCCTTACAAAAGAGCCCTCTTTTTGTTCTTTCCTAGGAATGATCATAGTATTTGAGATGTATTTTACACAATACCACTCAGAGAAAATCATACGCTTTTGGGAGACCAAGTACAGCAATTCAAGTGACATTGATTGATTTGGTACAGGTTACTGTGAAGAAAATACTTTACCCAACTCAAATGTTCTGCTAATATTGATTTAAATGCTGATATTTACAATGTTCACAATTTCAGCATAAGTGAAACATCTCAAGATTCCATTATAACTCAACCTAAGGATTGTAAAATATGACTGTTGTCATGCATTTTTCATTTAAATATTTGTGTGTGGATAATTATTGAACTGAATTTATTACTGTTCTTAAATATGACAGAATCATCATTCCTTAGAAGTTTCTAATACAAACTATGAGTGAACTGTTAAACTTTGGCTCAAGGGCACAATAACCCTCACATCAGCATAATTAAATCATCAACATAAGCTAATGGAAAATTAAATTTGATGTCTAATACATTGTAATTCCTGTCTTATACATCCCCTGACTATAGATTTTCTAAAAATGGGTTAGTTTTATATATTGAAATGTCATGCTAGACATAAACACTTTTATGTATTCTTTTATAACTTTATTATTTTGGGGTGGGAATTACCTCATTTCTCTTCTATCTACTTGGTAAATGTTTTTTTGTTTTTTTTTTGGTTACACTAGAAAATAATTCTTTCTTGAATGCACAATCTATTCTTACACGTGTAATGAAGAATTATATAACAATTGGAAATTTGAAAAATGGAATCAACTTGTATGTTACAGTTTACATGATAGTTCATTTAATTTTCACAACAACTCTAAGAGGAAATGAATTTTCCCCAAATTTACTGATGAAGCGCCCATGGAGAAAATGACTATTTTTGACTGCCTAGTGTTTGAGAGCGCTTATATAATTTATTTTGTCTAATCCTCATAATAATCTACAAGGCAGATAGTAGTATCTATATCTTAAAAACTAAGGAAACTGAGTCTCAAAAATGCTAACACCCTTTACTGTAGTCACACATCTGTTTTAGCTTCAAAAGCCTTGAGTTATTTCTTTTATATCAAGGTGCAGTGCAGTACTACATAATGTTAACAGGTGGTGTTCCAGTCCTTGCATGGTTCTCTGTAGGATTTTCTGTACAAAGGATTCATCTCAAAGGTGAAATATTAAACAAAATGACTTCTAAGTCTCCCAATACTGAGATTCTAGAACAGCTCCACTCAATCACACAGAATTCTAGAATACTGTTAGATTTTAGAGCCCCTACTAAAACCCATGGCTCTTGATCAAAACATATAGCCTGTGTACTCACAGAGCACATAAAGTGGAGAAACAGCACTTAATAAGAACACAAGTAGTCCATCAGATAAAATTTAAGCCCCAGCTACCCTATTATGTTCTGTAAAGACACAGAGAAGGATTCTTGTTTATATTTCCAGTTGAGGTAATGACTTGGTCATCAGTCTCTAAATGGAAGTTCCAAGATATCTAAGTTATTTTCATTATGTATTTAACCAATGTCTAAATCCCTATATCTTGTATAATGAAAAAATTATAATTGGATGAGGAGTCAGGAGGCTTTAATTCTGACTTTGGTTTTGCCACTAACTAGCAGACAATGTAATACCTCTACTTCGATAGCAATATCTATAAAGTGAGAGAGGTTATCATTATTAACTTATTCAGCAAACATTCACTGAGACCTTAATATGTACCAGGTTCTGGGAATATTATGACATATACGGCATAGGATGGAGAAGACAAATATGTCAAAATGTGCTATGTGCTAACTGTAGCTATGTTAATTTTTCCTAAGTATTAATACTATTTCTCTATTCTAACATTCTATATATATGAGAAAAACATTCCCTAAACTATATCATACTGTTATATTATTTAACCAGAAGCAGTAAAAAAAGCTCTTTCCCTCCATTTTGAAAAAAATGTACAGATATTTAAATAAGAAAGATAAGGCAAACCACAACTCACTGACAAACACAAAGAAAACTATGCAACATGGCAGAGTCAACGCTTTAAAATCAGCATTTGGGTATATATTTAGCCAGTATGATATTTATTTTTGTAGTATCCTTTCCCAAGTTGGGAGTGGGGGAGGTGGCAAATGACTCCTTAGCAAGGTTAAAATAAAAACAAGAATTCAATTACATCTGTAGACTCAGGCTAATCTACAAAATGAAAGGAGAACTTGTAAAATTTTGAGTCAGCACTTCAGTTCCAACTGGGCTAAACTGGGGAAGTATGAACAATGTTAAGATGACCCCTTTCCTCATAGTTTCAAGATTGCTGGCACATGAGGAGGTTGAATTCTAGGTAGCTTCATGGAAGTACAGAAAAATATGAGAGCTACAAAGAACCTCAAGAAAAGATCATTTAGTCTAATTACTCAGTTAAAATGTCTGAGGGATAGAGACTTGCTCAGTGCTTAACTCCCAATAAAGCCAAGAATGAGAATGCTGTGCCTCTCCATCTATTTTTAGGTTGAATATAACAGTCTATTTTCTGTCCATTAGTCTTGGGAGAGGCAAGAAGGTTCCTTTTTTCCCATTACTCTTTGCATATATCTGTATTTGTCTAATGAGTGTTATACATTCTAGTGCTAAAATTCAGTGAATTCTTTCATAGGTTTCCAAACATGATACCATTTCTCAGCTCTTGAGCAATCCTATTAGGTTGACTCTATAATATAGTTTGTAATCTCTTGCATATCTTTTCCTGTGATTGTGCATCCAGAACATGACGTCTTTATTTCAATTACATTTGTTGAATGCATATTAATATGACATGAACTGTGTAGTATTATCAATTAAAAATGGGATACCTGGCCTATAATACTTTATTCTCCTCTTGTTTTTATCTTGGTAGATTTTGTAAATGATTTATTAACATTTGTGAAGATATTTAAAAGTTTATTTCTCCAAAAATAATACCTTCATTTTTTAGCAGTCAAATAATATGCACCATCTCAATTATTTCCAAAATGCTATTTCGTTGTGTTAGGAAGCTGTTAAAGAATAAATATTGTTCTTTTCAAACTATTATCTAAGAGCTGATCAAAACATCTAGCAGGGAAGAGTTAAGATGCGGTTTGAAAAAGCGTAATCATTATGTAGTTTTTATTTTGAAAATGATTACATATCTGTTGTTTTAGTAAGTGAAGTCACAGACAGTAAATTTGGGCAAAAGTCTTCTTGTCTTGGGGGACACATAAGGGACACATATAAGATTGATTTTCCACTGAGGGGGTAACCCCTAATGGGTATACCTGAATCCCTAAGAGATTATAAAATGTTTATTCTTATTCAAAGCAATTATAGGTAAACATTGTTGAGAAGCCCTGACTCTCAGTTAATACTTCTGGAACATAAATTAAAAAGAAAAAACCTTAAATACAAATTGGCCAAATCTTCAATGAACAGTTTTATAAACATGAGACAAGTACTCTACTTTTTATATTCTGCTTTTGACACTTTGCCATGTTATCCAGATAGTAGTTAAACTAATTCAAGAGATTGTCTTTTTTTAAAGGTTGATACAACTCTTGTATGTATTTTATAGCACTTGTTTGGCTTTCCTTTCCACCTCATATTCAATTTTGACAGTTTGCACTTTGTACTCTAGAAATGATAAAATATCATGAGAAAAAACTATGGTGATTGTTTTTTTTACTTTAGTGAAAAAAAGTGTCAGAAGTCATACAATAAAGTCTATCTTTCTTAGATAGTTTGCCATATATGATAGACCCCAAGGATTCAGATGACTCAATAGCTATCTATAAATGTTCATATCTAAGGCAATTAATGAATAAATCCATTTTAGGATCAGCTTGAACTTTCTTCATAAGCCAATTTCACATATGAACACACACATGATTATGAAATGTTGTATTAAACAAGAAATATTACTTGGACGTTCGTGAACATGTGTTGCTCAAAAGATTCTATTGACTATAAATTTATATATGAATTCTTGTAAGATGACATATTGTTAACAAAATGATTCGGCTGTATTTTCAATTTATCATTCTTTGGGTTTCTTCAAATCAATTGAATAAAAGATTGTAATTGTAGCTAAATCAGTCATTTCATGACTGAAAGTTTTATTTAAGTGACCATTTTAAAGATAAAACCTGAATATAGGGAAATCATTAGAGGTTCAGAATTTTGAAAAAACGTCTCCAAAGTGTAATATGTTAGTAATAAAGACTATTAATAGTTTAAATAAAACCTTTAAAATAACTGTTAGATAATGAACACGTTTAGATTGTCCAGACAAGGTGGGGCATCATTAATAGACTAACATTTAAATATCTGGAGGTGAAATGAGATAATATATTATAAAAATATAGTGGGTTATAGATTTTGCATCAATAAGAAGATATTACTCAAATAAGAGATATTGTCCGAGTCAAATTTTCCTAATTCAAATGGGGAGTATAAAGTTGACCCTGACAGCCTCACTGACCTATGTGTTTAGAACATAAAATTCATGGGCCACTGGAAGATGTAAGATCTGAGGTCAAATGATAATTCATATTCTAGGCCTGTAATTCTGAGTGTCAGGCAAATCCTTAAATCTTGTGCTGCTTCAGTTTCTTTTTCAGCAAAATGGGTTTAATAGTAATTCCCAGCCACCTATCACAGGGTTACATTAAAACTTGTGATGTCTGATGAAAACATATAAGGTAAAGCAGTATAAAAATAATGAGTCTTTCTATCTATCTAAATATAAATACTGAGCATTTTACAAATGTTGAGTCAGATGTATATTTTGAGCCAGATGTATATGCTGCTCCAGATCCATTATAGCCCTTTTGAGTGCATTTTCTCTTAATTTCATATCTGAAGCATCAGCTGGTGAGCCCTGATAGAGCCACCCCTTGCCTGAATCCTATGCAGCTCCAGGGAACATCTGATTTCTTTAAATTTTCACTTGGTACCATGTGCTCTACTGTAAAGTTTAGTTAGCTTATAGTGAAGTTAATATACCTACATTCTTAAGGCAGCAATTGATCTCTTGACTTTTACAGTGCAGTATACACACATATACACACACATTTATTTGGCTCAAATATTTGAAAGTAGTTGTCAAGGACTGAGAAGAGAGTGAGATTTTTACCTTACTTGAAAACTAGTCAGTTAACTTACTAGACTTTCAGGTAACAATTCCTAGGTCAGAAACAAAAACTTTATTATTCACAGCACAGTAAGCAGCAGGCACTTTATGTTCACCTTGGTTCCTCTTGTCCCCCAAGTCCCATGGGGGTGATGCAGAGGCAGGCCCAAGTGGATGCTGTACAAGCAGTAGGTATCACAGCTGAGGAACCCTGAACTTAGGAAACCCCAATATTTTATAAGGAGGCTGCATGCAAATCTGCTTAACTTTTTGCCCCAAAGGGAGACATTATCTGTCTTCTGTTCACTCTACAAATGTCCTTAAAAAGATAGTTTAGAATAAAACCTGTTAGTACTTGGACTCACAAGATGTGCAGAAGTGTGAGTCTGAGAAATATATTGTAAGAGTAGGTTGCAGGCACACCATACTTCATTAATGGATGCTCCAGTATGCATCTCCTAAGATTGATTACATTCTCCTACAACATAATACCATTATCACTCCAAAGTAAATTAGCATTAGTAGTTAACTTTTTCTTCATTCATTATTTGTTCACTTTCTTCTTGTGCTAAAATAATAGTATCTTTATTAAATGCAAGTATATATGATGGTGATTAATTTACTAGTTAACTAGTGTTCTATTTATAGTTCTTCAGTAAGAAGTAATCATTTGTAAATATATTCATGATCTCTGTTGTGTCCTATGGGATCATGAAAAATGAGTGAATATGCAAAATTTGCCTTTGCTTGAAATGAAAAAAAGCATGATATTGAAACATGGTTCCAAATGTAATACTGTCAACATCAGTAATAATAACTGGCATTTATAAAGCTCCTAGAATGTATTAGACAATATGCCAAACCAAGGGTTTTACATCATTCGCTTATTTAATTCTTATAGCAATCCTATGAAGTTTTCATAGATAAAGAAGTAGAATTATCTTCCTCAGGGTCAGCTAGTAAATGACAGAAACAGAACATAAGCCCAGGTTCATATAATTCTAAAACCCATGCTGTCAACTACTTCTATATTATGCAGTTCCTATCTGCTGGCGTGAGCTTTGCCAGTGCTAGCTTGGTTATGCTTCATTAGCACAAATTATTTCCACAAAGCTGTCCACTCTTTGAAGGTGGTGATAAATATCTTGACTTGGTGGCTTTCTGTGCCATTTAGAGGCATAACCATATTCAGAACTTTAACAGGAGAAAGGCAATGTAGTGTCAAAAGAAACTGTTTCAAAGTGGTTGGAGACCCAAGTCCTGGAGTCAGACATAACAAGATTCAAATCCTGGCTTATTTCTTGACTAATGTGGGTCCTTGACATGTCAGCTAACCTCTGTATGATTATGCATCTTTAAAATGTGGATGACAAAGGCACTTCTGGGCTAGAGCAAAGTCAATGATGAAAAATGTCCTCATTGATTCTTCGCTCAACTCTTCTCTCTGGGATGACACTATCCCAATTTCCCTGGGGGTGAATGAGGACAGCAAGAGCAACCTAAACCTATGGCTGCTCAGGTTGCTCAGGACACTTGATACAAGACCTGAGAAGCATGAGCATCCACTTTTGGCCAGTCCTTCCTTCCTTCCAGGAGTGACGTGAACAAGCAAAATACATAAATTGTAATGACATTATGTATTGGCTGTACTGCCCTGACCTTGTTTGGAGGGTGAATCAATAAGTGTTCCTTGAGAGCACTTCTTTATGACTGTCTTCATTTTCTGTATTGTGCTCATTTTAATAAACTCCTCCTCAGACCTTGTGGAGCAAATGTAGTCACAATTGACTTTGACTTTAATTGCTGTTTACTGAATTTGCATGAGGCTTGCCTCACAATGTCATAGCCATAGGTTTTTTTTTGTTTTTTTTGAGGAGGTGGGGTAGACTGAGTCATGTACCCCATAAAGGCATGTTCAAATCTTAATCTGTGTTCCCATGGGACCTATAGGAACTTTGAATATGTAATTATTAGACAAGGTGTGTACTCATTTGTGAGTAGGATTTTCAAAGATCTTGCTTAAATGATGTTTTAGTTTCCTGGGCTACTCAAGCAAATACCATGAAATGGGTCAGGTTAAACAATGGGAATTTATTCACTCATGGTTTGAAGCTAGGAAAAAGTCCAAATATAGGTGTCATCTAGATGATGATTTCTTCCTGAAGACTGGTGTTCTGGGGCTGGCTGCCAGCAATCCTTGGTCCTTGGCCTCTCTGTCACATGGAAATGCACATGGAGGCTTCTCCTGGCCTCTTCATTCTCTTTCAGGTTATGCTGAATTTAGCTTCTTGCTTCTGTGGCTTTCTCTCTCTTGGGCTGAATTTCACTCCACTTATAAAGTACTCCAGTAATAGGATTAAGATCCATACTAATTGTGCTGGGCCACACCTTAACGGAAGTAATCTCATCAAAAGGTCCTTACAATGATATCACACATACAGGAATGGATTAGATTTTAGAACATGTTTTTCTGGGGTACATACAGCTTTAAACCACCACACTTCATCCTTCAGACCCTAGAAAGACAAGTTCTTTCTATATGCAAAATACATTCATCCCATCACAATATTCCAAAAGCCTTAAGTCCTTTCAGAAACACTGCTTAGTACTAAGTCTCACCAAACTCAGTTATGGGTATTGTCTGTTTTGGGGCACAATTCCCCTCTGTCTGTGAACCTGTGAAACCTAGAGAACAAGTTATCTGCTTCCAATATACAATGGAGGGAGAGGCAAAGGATAAACACGTACATTCCAGAAAGGAGGAACTGGAAGGAAAACAGGGGTCACAGTTCCCAAACAACTCTGAAACCCAGCAAGGCAAGCACCATCACATTTCAAAGTCTAAGAGACATCTATGTATCAATGTTTTGTCCTCCAGTCCTGATGGAACAGCAGCCCCACCCCTTCCAAGCACTTGCACAGCAGCCATGCTCTCCCCAAACACTGGGATGGTGGCCTGGCTCTCTGTAAACTCTGAGGCATAGGCTCCACCATCTCTGAATGTTAGGGTGGCAGCACTCTTCCCTTCAAAGTGCTTGGGGAGAAGACCTACCCCCTCCAAGCACCGGGTTGGACCCATCCCTTCCACATATACGAGTGGGCCTTCTCTCTTGGACTGAAGAGATATCTTTGGTCTAGATGTCAGTTTCCATGGTTCTGCCTTTGAAACCTTCCTTCAATTTGTCCCTTCTCTGTCTCTTTTAGTCCAAGCTGTCAGTGGTTCCAGTCATACAAACCTTGCACAAAACTTGTCAGTTTTTCATGTAGTTCACAGTGGTCCACACCATCAGACTGTAGGACTTTCCACAGATCATTCCTAGATAACTACACCTCCAATCTTGACTTATATGGAAATTGCTGACTGGTTCCATATTTAGTTAAACCCTCACATTGAGTACTATTCTCTGGGAACTCACTTTCTGGGAATTCAGAGTTTTCCAAACTATCAATTTCTCTTTTCTTTGTGCTTAGGAGTTCAGTTCTCAGCTTCTCTTTTTCTTCTCACATTTTACTGGAAGCTGCAAGGAGAAACCAGGCTGCACTTTTCACACTTAGCTTCAAAATCTCCTCAACTAAATATCCAAGTTCATTGCTTTCAAGTTCTGCCTTCCATCCAACATCAGAACTCAATTTCTCCAAGTTCTCTGTCACTTTCAAAGAAGGATCACCTTTCCTCCAGTTTCTAATAATACATTCATCATTTCCATCTAAGACCTCATTGAAAGTATCTTAAGCATCCATATTTCTACCAACAGTTTCTTCAAAGGAATCTAGGCCTTTTCTATTAAGCAGCTCACAATTCTTTTAGCCTCTACCCATTATTCAAATCCAAAGCCATTTCCACACTTTTTTTGTATTTGAAATAGCAGCAACCCCTCTTTTGATACCAAAATCTGTTTTAGTTTCCTAGGCTGTTCAAGCAAATATAATGAAATGAGTCAAGTTAAACAATGGTAATTTATTTGCTCAAAGTTAGAGGCTGGGAAAAAAGTCCAAATCAAGGTGTCATCTAGGCAATGCTTTCTTCCTGAAGACTGGTTTTGTGGGGCTGGCTGCCAGTGGGTGATCCTTGGTTCCTCTGATACATGGCGATGCACTTGGCAGCCTTTCCTGGCGTCTTCTTTCTCTTCCAGCTTCCATTGAATCTCAGCTACTTGCTTCTATGACTTTTTCTGTCTCTCTGTCTGACTGAATTTCATTCTGCTTTTAAAGGACTCCAGAAATAAGACCCATCCTGACCAGAATGGGCCAAACTTTAACTGAAGTAAAAGGTCCTACTTACAATGGGCTCATATCCACAGGAATGGATTAGATTTAAGAACATGTTTTTCTGGAGTATATACAGCTCTAAACCAACATAGATGAGGCCAAATTGAATCAGAGTGGGCCTTAATATATAAGATTGGAGTCCTTATAAGCAAAGGAAATTCAGATGCAGATAGTGTAATTCAGAACTCAGAAGAAGCCAGGGGTCAGCGGAAATCAGAGAAACAGAAACAAGGAGAGAGAGAAAGCCATATGAGGGAGGATTGCTGGAATGCTGTCTGGACAGAGCAAGACCTGCCAATACCTTGATGTTGGGCTTCTAGCCTCCAAAACCATGAAACAGTAAATTCCTGTTGATTAAGCCAACCAGTTTTGTGGTATTTGTTATAGCATCCCTGGAAAATTTAGATGGGGCACTGGGGGAAACACCTATTCCTAGAACAACTGAGAGTGGGGTCTGGGCAGTGTAACTCCAATTTGACACCCCTGGTCAAACTCCAACCATAGTCTTGACTTTTCTTACCTTTGTGATCCGTTTTGCCCACTTTCATATTATTTACATTAAAGTATTTTAAAAGTTTCCTTATGATAGTTTTCTTTTTCCTCCCTGCTCTTAATATACAGGGATATCTGATTCTGAAATCTCTTCCATTGAGCATGATTTCAGCTAGCTATGGCAACAAAGGATACTAGGAAAACCTCCTCATTGAATGATTGCTAAAAGTGCTTATTGTTGTCCATGATTCTTAGGGAATTCATAGTGATCAATGTTAAACTTGGAGTAACTCATGATTTCTGGTAGTTATGATGCCCTTTCAACATTTCTGAGAATGAGGTGAGGACATTTCTTTCCCAAAAGACCATGTTCTAAATTTCCATGAGTTGCTTCAACATGCTGGATTATTCCAGTTTTCTCCCAGGAGATTCTAGAATATGTTACACAAATGAAGTACACCACATCCACCAACACCAAAATCCCATAGCAAACTCAGTTGTATATGTGCTAGTTAACATTTGGTTACTTGGATTCCAGTTATGGACTTTTGAATGGAATTTAGAAAACAATGATATAAATTTATAAGTGAAAGTGAGACCACCAAACCAAATAATATTAAACATATTTTAGCCATACTTTCATTTATTCAAACAAAATATCTCACATGAAAATTCAATAGGATAAAAGATGAAAGAAGAGACACTTCAACTAAAGCAGGGGTGGCTTTAGGTCTGATGATAGTAGAGGCCAGAACTCCTGCCTGGTCAATCCCCTTTCCCTGAACTGCCCCTCACCCTCTCCATACCAAGAGAGCTCTGAAGAAGCCCTAGGTTTCCATGGAGCACAGCTTGAAAACTCCTGATCTAAGTCAATCCTCTCAGTTCAATTCCAGTTTACCAAATATTTACTGAGCACTTCCTACATTCATGTCATTCTTCTAGGGGCTTAGGATACAGAAATGGCTGTTTCCAAACCTCAAGGGGCTTGTATTATAGAAGGGAGTAAAATGCAATTTAAGTTATTGTGGTCAATGTTTTGATTGAAGTCTGTTTAGGGCATTATGGGACCATAGTCAGAGGTGCAGTCTGGAAGCTGTGAAGAGGAATTGATCTGATGCTTGACTTATCTCTACTAGGTCAAAGTAAACTGCATTTGGAACATAAATAAGATCTGGAGTCTAATAGACTGGTGCAGAGGTAAAAGCCTAGGCTTTGGGGTCAGGCTGCCTGGGCTTCACTCCCAGCCCATTTACCAAATGGGTCAACGTGAGCTAGAAAGACTTAACCTTAGTACTTTCACTGTAAAAGTGGTGATCACACTTCACCCAGGGTGTTCCAAATATTAAATGAGATAATGTATGCAAAGTGCTGAATCCAGTGCCCAGGGCATGAGAGTTGTTAAAAAATTCTTCTACCGTTTTCTTCCCTCCCTGTCCCAAACCAATGTTTTTGGATGAAAGAAAGACTAGTTCCTAGGTATAGTGTCACCAAAGAGGAGACTGTACTTCCTAACACATATCTTTAAGGTGCTTCTATTTCAAAATTTGCCACTTTATGCCCTTTGGGGCAAAGAATAAACACTTAAAAAAACACAAGCTTCTAGAATTGCTACTGACATAGCAGAAAAGCTTTTTAGAATTTAAAATCTTTTACTTTAACAAACCCAAGTGGCTGGAAAATAAGCCTGATGTCATGAGTCATTTCTGCAATATTTCGCCTATAATTTGAGAGGCACATAAATTCAGGAACAAAGGTGAGCCATAATAAAAAGAAGTAGTTGTGCATGCACACTGATGCACACACACAGATGCCATTACTGCTTAATGCAGGTCAACTGTGAATGTTTACACAACTTCTATTACAGGGTAATTTAAATTCCTTATTTAAATATTTTAATCATATTTGAAACAGTTGAATTGTTATCAACTTACAAGAAACTGTTCAAAAATATGTAACAGGTTGACGTAACAGGTTATGTTTTAGACTGGAAAAATTGTTTTTCTTTTGGGTTGTTTTAAATTTGTGAACATTACTGAAAATAAAATTCTACAAAGGAGTATTTCCATTATCTCTGGGTATGGAAAAAGTGAGTGGTATTTTTATTTTTATGTCAGTACTCAGGGCAATGTTTCTTATGATTGACTCACGAGGAGTTTATTTGCTGTTACATTTTCCCCCAGTCACCATCAGTTTGAAATAAATGTTGAAAGATACCCCTAGGTAAATCATAATTGTTTTTCATCAACCCTTTTGCCTACAGGTTTCTGTGCATGCCCCTAATAAATAAATGTTTGTATAAGTAACCTTACTATACCGGTTTTCCACTGAGACTTTGCCACCTAGATTTTTTATCATTCATTATCATCTACCAAACATGCCTCAAGCCTTTCATTTGAATCCAGTGATTCTTGCTCAGGGTAAAATAAATGAACCTACTCCTAACCGAAGCCCTAAAAGAATTTGGCTTTGTTTGCTGCATGATTTATTTCTTCTTTGTGTTTTTCAGGAGGTGGAAACAACCTGTTCTGGAGGAGATTACCAGCTAGATTTTAATTTTCACCTCTTCCCAGAGTGCCTGGAATTCACACATCCTCACCCTAGTTTTCATAGCTATATTTTAAAGGCTGGCTTTAAAAATTCTTTTCTTGCATTTCTTTTCTGCTACTACAATTTAACCTAAATGACATAGAACAATATCTTAAGTGGCTGTACTCTCAGGTTCATTTCACAATGGATTACATTTAGAATCCAGTAGTCCAATGACTTTTCAGAATGTCTTTCATATTGATCTTCACTATGCAGTGGGTCATGCAGAAATAGTACAACTGGGCTCATTCCAGTCTATTCCAGGAAATGTGGCCCCCAAGCATGAATGGGCAACAGAATACCTGTTTACAGTAAATGCTTATTTTGTGAATAGTTCATAAATACTGTGAAAGTAGAGAGAGGGGAAAACATTCTGATGAAAACATCTGTTCATCCAAGAGAATTACCCTCACTCTATAATTCCCACTGGGCATTGTTCTGAGAACTAGATGAATTTATTTTGTGATTGTCAGGCACTTTCTCACAGAAAAATTGTGAGACTAAATTCCAGACTTCAAGAGTTCACAAGTACTCTAGACTCAAAATAAAGAGGCTGTTGTTTAGCTTTTCTCATGCTGTTTGCTCCATTAAGGCAATTAAGACATCTAAAAAAGCCGCAAAGACATCTATTTGTTTGGCAGATCATTCTACATTGAGGCTTAGTCCATTAAGAACCTTGGAGGGGAGATGTTTTTCTATGATGCGGCTTACCTTTTTGAATGGTCTCCTGCATTTGAATTTTTAAAAATGTTTTCTCTCTTTTTCCATAATAAAAAGACATAAAATGTTGGCGGGTGTATTAGTCAGCCAAAGGGGTGCTAATGTGAAATACCAAAAAAGGGTTGGTCTTTATAAAGGGTATTTATTTGGGGTAGAAGTCCACAGATACCAGGCCATAAAGCATTAAGTTTCTTCTCTCACCACAGTCCGTTGCCACATGTTAGAGCAAGACAGCTGCCGGCGTTTGCCAGGGTTCAGGCTTCTGGGGTTCCTCTCTTCCCGGGGCTGTGTTTCTCTCCTGGCTTAGCTCCTGTTTCCTCCACAAGGTCGGCTCTAGACGATCAGGCGAACAGCTTGCTTCTCTTCTCCTGGAGCCTTCTTTCCAACATCAAAACTGCTTCTCAAAAGACTGCTTCAACTGTCCTTTGCCTTACCTTTTATATTCAATTCCCCACCCACCAGGGGGTGGGGCTCAACGCCCTACTGACTGACATGGCCCAGTCAATGCCCTAATCATAATTCAATCATGCCCAGATTAACAGATCAGATTACAGGCATGATCCAATTATATTTTTGGAATTCATAATTACATCAAATTCCCCAACGGTTACAGCGGAGAAGCATCCATAACTATCTTTGGGACTTTCTTCTAATTTGCTATGGATTGAACAATCACTGGTAGGATAGAGTATTCATTAATGTAATTATATTTATTATTTCATACAACAAATTATGTTAAATGCCTACTGCATAATAGGTACTCTGTGAAATACTGGGAGAATAGAGTAGATCAGACAATTCCTGCCTTGAGATTTCTTAATAAAATAGAGGCCAACAGGTAAGTCAACAGTGACCAAATAGTGTGAATCATGTTTTGTTAGTGCTATAAATTGGTGATATGATAGCACAGGAGCAACTAATTTAGCCTGGGGCTAAGAACTCAGGGAAACCACAGTTTACACTTAGCATTGAAAGACAAATGGGAGTTGCAGGGGTCATCTGGTAGTAGAGCAAAAACTGGGACCTATCTTCTAGCATGACATTCAATAAACTTTGAGGTAAGGTCAACTAGAATGTAGAGAATGTGGTGAAAGGAATTGAAAATGGATGGAGATTACAATGTCATGAAAGATGAAGCTGAAGAGGGAGGTCCCCACCATATCATGAAAGGCCATGAATATTATATTCATAATATTTTAGGAATTTGAATATTATCTTGAAAGCTCTAGGGATCCAATATAGGATATTCTTTCTTTCTTCCTTTCCCTTCCCCTTGCCCTCCGCTCCCCTCCCCCTCCCCCTCCTTCTATCCTCCCCTTGCCTTCCTTCATTTTTATATATTGTTGAATTTGATTTGGTAAAATGTAATTAATTTTTTTTGCATCTATGGTCATGAGAGGTTTTGTATTGTAGTTTTCTTTACTTTTAAAGTCTTTGTATTGTCTTAATAGGGCAATGTTGACCTCAGAATAAATTGTAAACTTCCCTCATCTTCAATGCTCTGTTTATATAGATTTGGCATTACTTCTTCCTTAAAACTTTGGTGGATATCACCACAGAAGCCATCTGAACCTGGAGGTTGCTAATGAGAAGATTTTTAACTGTAAATTCAGTTTCTTTAAAAGTTATAAGGCAATTGAAGTTATTTCATTCTTCTTGAGTAATCTTTGGCAATTTTTGCCTTTCAAAGAATTGGTCCATTTTATCTAAGTTGTCAATTTTTAAAAAAATATATACTTTTTATACTATTTCCTTATTGTCATTTTAATATCTTTGAATCAATAGTGATGGCAACACTCTAATTTGAGATAATCATATATTATGACTTTTCCTGATTAATCTGTTTAATGGTTTATGAAGTTTTGAATTTTCAAAGAACTAGCTTTTAATTTCATTGTTTTCTTTATTTTAACTTGTTTTCTATTTTATTTATTTCTACTCTTTTTATTATTTCCCTTCATCCTATTTACTTTCTACTAAATTTTGTCTTTTTTTCTAGTTTCTTAAATTGATGATGAGATTATTAATTCAAGATATTCTTTCTTTGTAATAAAGGCATTTAATACTATATGTTTCTCTCTAAGTACTATATTGGCAGCATTACACAAATTTTGATATTCTGTATTTCATTTTAATTCAATTCCAAAAAGTTTTAAATTTCACTTTTTTTCTCCTTTGATCCCTGAGTTATTTTGAATGCACTGCTTAGCTTTCAAATATTTGGGAATTTCTCCAGATAGCTATATGTTATTGATGTCTAATTTAACTATATTTTGGTCTGAGAACCTACTTTGTTTGATATGAATTATGTTAAATGTACTCAGATTTGCTTTATGGCCTAGAATGTGTTCTATTTTGGTAAAGGTTCTTTGTGCACCTGAAAAGAATTTTTATTCCCCTGTAGTGTAATGAAAAATCTATAAATGTCAATTTGTTCAAGTTAGTTAATAGTATTGTTCAAGTCTTTTTTAAAATTTTATCATTATTGACTTTCTGTGTACTTGATCTATCAATTATTGAGAGAGGGATATTGAAATTTCTGACAATAATTGTGGATTTATCTATTTCTCATGGTACTTCTGACAGTTTTTTGAACTTTATGTATTTTGAAGTTCTGTTATTACATGCATTTGTTTAGGTTTTTAGGCCCTTTTGATGGATTGATTCTTTTTCACTGTGAAATAACCCTCTTTATTCCTGGTTATATATATATTTTTGCCATAAAACATGCTTTGTCTTACATTACTATAGCTACTCCAGCTTTCTTTTGATTTGTGATAGCTTGACATTTCCTTTACCATCCTTTTCACTTATAACTTATCTGTATCTTTATATTTCAGGTGGGTTTCTTGCAGACAACATATAGTTGGATCTTACTTTTTCATCCAATCTGATAATCTCTGCTTTTTACTTTGGGTTTTAGACAATTTATATTTAATGTGATTACTGATATGGTTGGATTTAAGTCTACCACCTTGGTATTTTTTCTACTTTCTTCCATCTGTTCTTTGTTCTTTTTCATTATTTTCCTTCCTTCTTTTGGATTAAGTATTTTTATAATTCCAGTTAAGCCCCCTTGTTGACTTAGTGATAATACTTTGTTTTATTTATTTATTTTTTAGTGCTTGCTTTGGTTTTTTTTTTTAATATATCTTTAAAATATCATAGTCTAACTTCAGGTAATATTATATGATGCACATATAGTGCATGAGCTTTACCATAGTGTACTCCCATTTCCTGCCATCTGGTCTTTTGGTTATTGCTTCCATAAATTTTATTGTTTTGTTGTTGTTTCTATAAATTTTATGTCTACATGTGCCATTTAATGCTTTATCATCTTTTTTTATGGGTCAATTATCTCTTAAAGAAAAAAATCTTATATTTGCTCACCTATTTGCTCTTTCTAGTCTTTTTATTTATTTTTGTGGATACAGATTTTCATTTGGCATCATTTTCCTTCTACTTAAAATACTTCTTTTAATTTTTTTTTTTTGTAGTGCAGGTCAGCAGGTAATGAATTTTTTCTGCTTTTGTATATCTGAAAAAATTCTTGCCTTAATTTATGAAAGGTGTTTTCACTGGCTAAAGAATTATAGGTTGGTAGATTTTTTCCCCTCTACTTTAGAGATGTTGCCCCATTCTCACCTACTGTTTATTGTTTCTAATGAGATGGCTACTGTACTTACCTTTGTTTCTCTGTACATAATGTATTTCTTCCTTTTCATCCCCCTGGACTCTTTAGATTTTCAGTTTTTCACTAGTTTTAATCAATCTGATTATGAGGTATCCTGAAGTTGTTTTCTTTATGCTTCTTATGCTTGCTTTCATTGAAATTGTTGAATTTATGGGCTTGAGTTTTCCTCAAGTTTGGAGAATTTCAATCATTTCTTTAAATGTTTTTTCTGTGCCCTCCCTCCTTTGGTGGTTCCCATTACCTGTGTTTTAAGCTGCTTGATGATGTCCCACAGTTAGTGATGCTCTGCTCATTTTTTATCAATCATTTTTCTCCATGTGCTTCATTTTGGATAATTTTTATTGCTAGGTTTTCAAACTCAATAACTTTTTCTTTTGTAGTCTTTAATCTGTTGTTAATCCCATTTAGAGTATTTTTTTATTTTATCTCAGATATTGTAGTTTTCTTTTCTAGAAGCTAGAGTCTTTTTCATATCTATTCTTCCCTCTCCCATCCCTCAGAATCTCTGGTGGCCACTGCCTTTACATCAATGATAAGAGTTCTTCCTATACTGACAGAAAAAATAAACTGCTTTAAAAAAAAAAAAAGAGTTCTTCCATTGCTAGAATAATAATAAGTCTATAGTAGAATAATAATAAGTCTACTTTAGTCCATTGTTCATTCCCCAATCTTGAGGATATGGAATGGTGATGCCCACTCTGCTTCTAATTGAGAGGGGGCTTATCCCATGGGACAGATGGATGGGACTATCTTGCTTGTAGTTGCAGACACTCTCTGTTCCTTGGTATGGGCGTTGTCCATCATCACCTCCTTGTTAGTTGTCTTGGGTGAGTCCAATGAACTGAAGAGTAGGTGTTGCAACTCTGCTGAAATTCAGGGCTCAACTGGCATATGGACAGACCAAAGATTTAAGTCTCTGGGGCATATATTTAACAAGTATAGTGGTAATTATGGGTTCAAATAAAAGGGGCAGAGAAGCCATGTTTAGAGAAACTAGAAATGAGTCTAACTGTGTTACACTGAGGAGCATAAATTCCAAAGTAAGGTCCACTGTCAGGGTGCCAAATTCCTGAGCTGTCTGCTCTTATAATTTCTGGGTATCTCTAGAGCCCTCAGGAGCCCTGCTATTTGAGGCACTGTTTACTGTAGCAGTCAATGAGATCCTGCTGAGAGTTGTATAAGCATAACCTCTGGAATTACTTCCTGATTCACTTTGAAATCTCTTAGCCATAAAAGCTCATTTGTATTTAATATTTTCCCATTTTGGTCAAGGTCTTTTTCCAGATGCATTTCTAGTTGGTGCTAGGTAATAATCCCTCAGTGCCAGAGAGGATTATCCCTGGGAGTCATATCCCATGCCACAGGGAATATATTGTGTTTATATGCTGAGTTTGGCTTAGAGAGAGGCCACATTTGAGCAACAAGAAGGTTTTCAGGAGGTAACTCTTAGGCAGTATGTAATACTAGGCTAAGTTTCAATTTCACAAGAAATGGTTCATAAGTACAATCATCAGTGTCAATGGTCTGGCATAATGGTCTGTCTTCCTTCACTAGACATTGCCATTGCACTTGGAGAATTCTTTCTGTTGTATTAGAGAATGTAGCAGAAACCCCCAGGATGGGAACTGAATATTCTTTCATTTAGTATGTGGCTATCCACTGACCAAGACAATGTCCCATGAAAAATTTAACATATTCATATGTTTTAGAGGCATGCTCCAGGTGAACCCCTTCCCATGAGCCCCCACATCACTGACACCCTGCACTAGTGATCCTCCCCTGCCACTGCTGTGATCCTTCTGTGATCCAAAACCTCGCCAAAAGTGAAGCCAATAAAATAACTGAATAAAATTAATAAGAAAATAACATAATAATTTAAAAAATAACCAATAAAATCCAAAGAATTTAAAACAATTTGAAATAATAAAAAAATAAAAAAATGTAGAGTGTCTTTCACCACTGTAAGATATGTTGTCTTGTATGAACAATGACATTTTCTTCCATATATTTCCCCAGTGTCTTAGTTTTTTTCATTTTTTCTTCAAAGGAGCTTTAGGATACAGAAACATCACATAGAGAATACTGGTGATTCCCAATGCCCTCCCCAGTTTCCCCTCTCCCTTATTAACATTTTGCATGCAGATAGTATATTTGTTACAATTGACATAGAACTACTGAAACATTGCTACTAACCATAGTCAATGGTTTACATTATGGTTTACATCTTGGATTGTACACTTTTATAGGTTTTGAAAAAATTTGAAGTGGCCTATATCCGTTGTTGCAAGATCATGCTGAACAATTCTAATGCCCTAAAAATGCCCTATGTTCCATCTAATCTATTCTTCCCTCCCCCTCTCCTCAGAACCTATGGTAATCACTAAGTCTCACTTTTTGAAGAATAATATTCATTGTTACTTGCAATAATATTGAGGCTTGACATGTTGGTCTGTTTTCTTTTATTAGGCACTGCCTATGTTCTTGACATATTCTTGCCTTCTAATTGAGAACATAGCAGGGATCCCCAGGATGGAGTTTAATATTTTCTTGTTTATTGTGTGGGTTTCCACCCACTGATATAGCACACTATGACAAGATGAGCACTTAGATATTCCTAGAAGCCTGCCCCAGATGCACCCTATCCCATATACCCCCTCCCACACCAGATACCATACAAAAGTAACCCTCCCCTGCCATATTTGCCAAAAGAGCATTTCCAACATTATAGGTTTAACCACTGTAGCAGTTTGATATTATTTATGAATTCCAAAAAGAAATATAGAATTTTTGTAAACTGGTCAGTTCCTCTGGTGTGATAATCCTTTGATTGTATTAAATTCAGATGAGACGTCTGATTAACTTATGTTAAGATTAGGGCTCTGATACAACCACATCATTAGAGTGCGACTCAACATTGACTCTCAGTTCCCTTGGGGATAAAACAGATGCTCACATGGAAATAAATACACCGAGAAGAAGAACACAGGAGAAGAAAGATGGCTCATTAGACATGGCGGAGGTCCCAGGAAGAGAGATGAGACTGATAGTTTACAGCTGACCTTGTAAAGAGAACTGAGCAGCTGATTCCAGAAAGAAATGAACCCTGGAGAGAGAGATGAGCCTTATACCAGCCTACAGCTGAGATCTGAAGAAGCTACGACCACAGAGCCTTAAGAAGAAAGAGGAAGGCTGAATCCTTGCAGACATAGCCCACTACCTTGTGTCAACATGTGGCAACAGACTTTGGGTGAGAAAGTACCTCTTATGGTACCTTGAGTTGGACTCTTTAGGGCCTGGTAACTGTAAGCTTCTATCCCAAATAAATAACATTTATAAAAGCCAACAGATTTCTGGTACTTTGCTTCAGCACCCCTTTGGCTCACCAATACAACCACATATCTGCAAATCCCAAGAGTTCACCTGCTCCTTCCCTTGACCCTCCCCCCAAACCCATGGATAGTCCAACCCAACCTCCCACCCTATTACCCCTCACAGACTAGCACCACCAAACCCAATCATGTCACTGTACCACTGTCATGCCCATCTACTGCCCAACCATACCCTTCCACCATATCATAGATTTTGCCCTTATGGGCATTAGCTCACCACCACCTACTCCCTTTCTTTCTCCTGTTTACCTATCTTCCAGTCTCTAGCTCTGTGAGTCTGCTCAATTTGCTTAATTCATATCAGTGAGGTCATGTAATATTTGTCCTTCAGTGCCTGACTCACTTCACTCAACATAAGGTCTTCAAGATTCATCCATATTATCCTATGTGTTAATACTGCATTCCTTCTTACAGCTGAGTAATATTCCATTGTGTGTGTGTATATATATATATATATATATATATATACCACAGTTTGCTTATCCATTCATTTGTTGATGGACATTTGGGTTGCTCCCAACTTTTGGCAATAGTGAATAATGCCGCTATGAACATTGGTGTGCATATATCTGTTTGTGTCCCTGCTTTCAATTCTTCTGTGTATATATCTAGCAGTGGGATTGCTGGATCATATAGAAGTTCTATAGTTAGCTTCCTGAGGAGCAACAAAACTGTCCTCCACAATGGCTGCACCATTCTATATTCCTACCAGCAGTGGATAAGCTTTCCTTTCCTCCACATCCTCTCCAATACTTGTAGTCCTCTTTTTTTTAATAGCCACCAGACTAATGGATGTAAGATGATATCTCATTGGAGTTTTGATTTGCATTTTCCTAATAGCTAGTGATGTTGAGAATCTTTTCATATGTTTTTTAGCCATTTGTATCCCTTCTTTGAAGAAATGTCTATCCAAATCTCTTGCCCATTTTTAAAATTGTTTTTTTATCTTTTTATTTTTGAAATGTAGGATTTCTTTATATATGCTGGATATTACACCCCTATTGTTGGTTACCAAATATATCTTCCCATTGAGTAAGCTGCCTTTTTACTTTCTTGACAAACTCCTTTGAAGTGCAACAGTTTTTAATTTTGAAAATGTCCCATTTATCTATTTTTTCTTTCATTGCTCATGCTTTTGGTGTAAAGTTTATGAAATTATTTCCACTACAAGGTCTTGTAGATGCTTCCCTACATTATCTTCTAGGAGCTTTATGGATTTGGCTCTTATGTTTAGATCTTTGATCCATCTTTAGTTAATTTTTGTATAAGGTGTGAGGTGGTGGTCCTCTCTCATTCTTTTGGATATGGATATCCAGTTCTCCATGCAACATTTGTTGAAGAGGCCAGTTCTCCAAGCACCGTTTTTTGAAGAGGCCATTCTCTGCCATTTGAGTGGGCTTGTTGAATATCAGTTGACTATATATGCAAGGATCTATATCAGAACACTCATTTCAGTTCCATGGGTCAGTATGTCTATCTTGTGCCAATACCATGCAATTTTTACCATTGTAGCTTTGTAGTATGCTTTAAAGTCCGGTAGTGTGATTCTTCCAATTTCACTTTTCTTTTTCAATATGTCTTTTGCTATTCAGGGATCCTTGCCCTTCCAAATAAATTTCATCATTAGTTTTTCCAATTCAGTAAAAAATGCTGTTGTAATTTTTATTGGGATTGCATTAAATCTGTAAATCAGTTTGGGTAGGATAGACATCTTAATGATGTTTAGTCTTCCAATCCATGAGCAGGGAATATTTTTTCATTTTTTAGGTCTTCTTTGATTTCCTTTAATAATGCTGTGTAGTTTTCTGCATACAAGTCCTTTTACATCTTTAGTTAAGTTTATTCCTAGGTATTTGATTCTTTGGTTGCTATTGTAAACAGAACTTTTTTCTTGATTTCCCCCTCAGATTCCTCATTATTGGTGTACAGAAATGCTACTGATTTTTGTGCATTGATATTATATCCTGCCACTTTACTGAACTCAGTTATCAGCTCTAGAAACTTTTTTTGTAGTTTTCTCAGGGCTTTCTATGTCTAGGATCATGTCATCTGCAAATAGTGAAATTCTTACTTCTACCTTTCCAGTTTGGATGCCTTTTATATCTTTTCCTTGCCCAAGTGCTCGAGCAAGTACTTCTAACACAATGTTAAATAAGAGAAGTGACAGTGGGCATCCTTTCTTGTTCCAGATCGTAGAGGGAAAGCTTTTAGCATTTCACCATTGAATATGATGTTAGCTGTGGATTTTTAATATACACCCTTTGTCATGTTGAGGAAGTTTCTTTCTATTCTTATCTTTTGAAGTGTTTTTATAAGGAAAGTGTGCTGTATTTTGTCAATGGTTTTTCTGCATCAACAAAAACGATCAAGCGATTTTTTTCTTTCAATCTGTTAATTTGATGTATTACATTGATTGATTTTCTTATGTTGAACCATCCCTGCTTACAAGGGATGTAACCCACTTGGTCATGGTGTGTAATTCATTTGATGTGTTGTTGAATATGATTAGCAAGCATTTTGTTGGGGATTTTAGCATCCAGGTTCTTCAGAGAGATTGAGCTGTAGTTTTCCTTTCTTGTGGTATATTTATTTGACTTTGGTATTAGAGTGAGGTTGGCATCATAGAATGAGTTAGGCAATGTTCCCTCCACTTCCATTTTCTGGAAGAGTTTAAGCATGATTCATGTTAGTTCTTTCTGGAATGCTTGGTAGAATTCACCTGTGAAGCCATATGGTCCTGTGCTCTTCTTAGTTGGAAAGTTTTTGATGACTAATTCAATTGTGTTACTTGTAACCGGTCTGTGGAGTTCATCAGTTTCTTCTTTCATCAATGCAGGCTGCTTGTGTGATTTTAGAAAATTGTCCATTTCATCTAAGTTATACATCTTGTTGGCATACAATTGTTCAAAGTATCTTCTTATGATACTCTATTTCTGTGGGATCACCAGTGATATTCACTTCCTAGTTTCTTATTTTATGTTTCGCATCATCTCTCTTTTTTTCTTTATTAGTCTAGTTATGGTTTTGTCAACTTTACTAATCTTTTCAAAGAACCAATTTTTGGTTTTGTTAAAATTTCCCCGTGCTTTCTTATTTTAAATTTCATTTAACTCTACTCTAATCTTTGTTATTTCCTTCTTTCTACTCGCTTTAGGATTAGATTATTTTTCTTTTCCTAATTCCTCCAGGTATACAGTTTGAGAGGTTGATTTTAGCTCTTTCTTCTTTTTTAATATAGGCATTTATGGCTATAAATTTCCCTCTCAGCACTGCTTTTCCGGCATCCTATAGGTTCTGATATGTTGTGTTGTCATTTTCATTTGTTTCAAGGTAGTTGAAGTTCAAGGTAGCCAATCTAGTTCTCTACCCCTTACTGATTTCCAGCTTCATTCCATTGGGGTCAGAACAATTACTTTGTATAATTTCAATCTTTCTAAATTCATTGAGAATTGTTCTGTGCCTAGCATGTGATCTATTCTGGTAAATGATCCATGTGTGCTCAAGACGAATGTATATCCCACTGTATTTGGGCATAATGTTCTTTTTATGTTTATTAGGTCTAGATCCTCTAACATATTATTCAAGATCTCTGTTTCTTTATTTACCCTCTGCTGAAATGTTCTATTTAATGGTGATACTGGTGTATTAAAGTCCCCCACTATAATTGTAGAGGCATCTATTTCTCCACTTAAGTTTTCCAATGTTTGCCTAATGTATTTTGAGGTGTCCTGGTTAGGTGCATAAATGTTTATGATTGTTCTTTCTTCTTATTAGATTACCCCTTTTATTAATATATTGTGTTCTTCTATGTCTCTTACAATACTTTTGTATTTAAAGTCTATTTAGTCTGATATTAGTATAGCCTCTCCCGCCCTTTCTTGGTTATTGTTTGCGTGTAAAATTGTTTTCCAACCATTCACTTTCAACCTCCTTGTGTCCCTGGGTCTAAGCTGAGTTTCTTGTAGACAGCATATAGATGGGTCATATTTCATTTTACATTCTGCCAATCTGTGTCTCTTGATTGGAGAGTTTAATCCATTAACATTCAATGATATTACTATCAAGGCTTTACTTATATTAGCCATATTTTCTTTAGGTTTATGTATGTCATATGTTGTTTCTATTTCTCTTTTTATCTTTTTAGTCATTCTTACCAATATTCTTCCTTCCTATACTCTCCTCTAATCCTCTCTCTCCTGTTTTTTCCTTTCAACCTGCAGAACTCCCTTTAGTATTTCTTGAAGGAATGTTTCTTCTTGACAAAGTCTCTTAATTTCTGTTTATCTGTGAATATTGTGAACTCTCCTTCATATTTGAATGCCAGCTTTGCTGGATAAGAATTCTTAGCTCACAGTTTTTCTTTTAGCAACTTAACTATGTCATACCACTGCCTTCTTGCCTCCATGGTTTCAGATGAGAAATCAGCACTTAATCTTATCAAGTTTCCCTTGTATGTGATAGATCTCTTTTCTCTTGCTGCTTTCAGTATTCTCTCTTTTTCTTGAGCATTGGTCAATTTGACAAGTTTTTACCTTGGTGTAGACTTGTTCAGATTTATACTGTTTGGGGTGCGCTGTGCTTCCTGGACATGTATGTCCACGTCCCTTAAAAGAGTTGGGGAAATTTTCAGCCATTATTTCCTCTAACACTCCTTCTGGCCCCTTTACCTTTTCTTCTCCTGCTGGGATGCCTATAATGTATATGTCTGTGTGTTTCATGTTGTTATTCAAATCCCTAAGTCCCTGCTGGATTTTTTCTATCTTTTTATCTATCTATTCTACCATCTGTCTGATTTCAGATGTACTGTCTTCAACATCACTGATTCTTTCCTTTTCCTGTTCAAATCTGCTGTTATGTGCTTCCAGTGTATTTTTGATTTCTTGCAATGTGTGATTCATCACCATCATAACCATTATCTTTCTATGTATGTTTACAATTTCTTCAGTATGATCTCTCAGTGTCTTCTTAATATCCTTAATCTCTTCCTTCTCTTTATTAAGTTGATTCATGGTATTGGTTTGGACATCTCTCATTAGTTGTTCCATGTTCTGCATCTCTTCCTGTTTTTTAGTTTGTTTCTTAGACTGGGCCATGTTTTCCTGTTTCTTAGTATGGCTTGTAATTTTTTTGTTGGTCCTTAGGCATCTGTTTATTTTGATGGGTTTATTTGGTTGGTTATCTTCTCTTTCTACTCTATGGTTTTATTTTGTTGTTTCTTTGTGTGTGGTAAGGTTACTTTTTGGCACTTGGTTCCTCTTATTCTATATCCTTGAAGTTGTCTGTGTTCCCTTGAAAAAAAATATTAGGACCAGTGAAAAGTAAAGAGATAAGAAGAAAAAAAGAATAATAGTAATAATAATTTTAAAACGGTAGAAGAGGAACTAGGAAACTAAATAACAAGTTGAGTGAAAAATCATAAAAAATACAAAGGAATAAAAATTTTAAAAAAGGTAGAATAGAATAAATGAAAGAAGAAGCAAAATAAAGAGAAAAAAAATAGATTGAATTAAAATGCCAGACAGATGGGAAGAGAATGAGAGGGGGAGAAAGGGAGAGAGATTAGAAAAGAAAAAATGAAAACCAAGCAAGAAGAAGGTGAATGAAAGAAAAGCAACAGAAGTCAGAAGATAGAAAAATTAAGGAAAGAAAAGAAAAAGTAGATTGAAATAATAAGTAAATTTAAAAAGGAAAAAAGAAAGGGAAAAGACAACAAACAAGAAACAAAACAGCAACAAAAAACAACCCAGGAAAAACAGCCTTCTCTTTTAGGCCCCTAGGGACCTTTTCAGGATGCTGGTGCTCATCAATTA
>JAQZBX010001097.1:0-89057 GCA_029593785.1 Cabassous unicinctus | reverse complement strand
AATGTTAGGCAATAAAACACTATAAATCTAGAATTATATAATAAACAAGATGGGGATACATACACACATACATAAATGATGCATATATGCACCAATATATTTACACATTTATGGCTCTACAAAAACTTGTAAAATAACTAAAACCAGTGCTACTACGTATTTCATTAGTTTCTAGTTGCCCATTCCATATTGTAGTTTTCGTAAATTTCATTTGCTTATTTTCTAAAGATACAGGTTTGTAATCACTCCAAGAATTGGTGCTAATATATATACTCACTAGAGAACCCTAACTTATATTTTTATGACTATCCTAACGTTCAGCATGGTAAAACTTGATAATGAGCACCTATTACATGGTATCAATTTAAAGATTTATTTCATTGAGGGTATACTATACATTACACAAGTTATGTCTTTTAAGGAGAGGAATACATTAAAGAAGGAAGAAAAGCTGGAAGTAAAGAAGGAAAAAAATAAAAGAAAGATATAAGAATATAATGAAAGAAGAAATGGAGATTAGAAAGTAGGGAGGAGGGTGAGAAAATGAAATGGATAAAAAGATGGAGGGAAGAAAATTCAGTATTGGCATTTGTGTGCATGTGTACAGCATATTTCTGAAATTATCTATTTTAAATAAAATTCATCCTTGTTTGAGTTTAACTAATATTAGCCTTATTTCATGAAAATAATTTCCCATGAATAAAAAAAAATAATTTTGCCTTTCCTGTATATTTTAAAGGAGAATTTATAGTAGATACAGAGCAAAGCTAGAAATGCAACTCAAATGACAAGCCATTTATTCATCATTTGTTTCTTTTGATTTTGCAATTAATTTGAATGTCTGAGAAAGCAAGTGTTTGTTTCTGTCAGGCAGATTTGTGCTGGAAAGATATTATACAGTCTCCCTATCCTCTGCAAAAGCATTAAATTTGATTCCCTAAGGTTTGCAATGAGCTGAATACAAGTAAAGCCTAAGTTGAACACAATATAAATGACAGCTGAGAGTGCAAGCTACAATAAGTGTATTACCTAAATAAATCAGTAACCTTATAATCAGGTACTGCTTGGGCTTTTCAAAGGCCAAATATCATTAACTCAGAACTGGCATAATTTTCCTCTCCAGTAAAATTTATGATTTTTTTCAAGTGCAGATTTGTAAGAACATTCAGAAAGACAATGTTCAAGACTACATTTTACCATATATTCTTGTTGATTGAGCATTAACTTTAGCTCTTTCAAACTCTTCATCTTGAGAGATATAGTTATTAGGAAAGTCCTAAAAACTTTTAAAATTTAATTTGTAAAAATAACATACTGATGGTTTTTCATCACACAATGCTTACTTTAATTTTACAAATTTGAGTAACAATTCAACCCTCAATATAGGTAATATAGGCAATCTGAGTTTAGCACGGTATGATAAGGATACTGGTTTTAGCCATTTCTCTCACCAGTTGTAGAACAGAGTGGGATGCTAGATTAAAACTGAGAACTTCTGAGCATATGCTGTGTGTCAAGCATTTTGCTGAGGTGTTTTAATTTTACTGAATTCCACAAAGTCCTTCCAAGGTATGTGTCATTACTCACACATTTCTTTTTTTTTAATCAAAGAGATTTAAACTGATATCTACCAAATTTACAAGTCCAAATTTATCCAACCACTCAAGCTACTTCCAAATGAAAGAATGACAGAATTTATTTTGTTTTTTCTGTTTTTATTGGTGTGTACTTTGTTGTTATGTTTTGAAATGTTTATTTCATGCAAAAAAATGAATCAAAATAATTTAATACACTAAAATGAAACACGCAGAATATATTATGGATAATATGAAAGGATAGCTATCAACCCATCGGTAAATAGAATTTATGACAAAATTTAAAAAGTAGAACTTGTATAACAGAAAAATGAAGCAACTTCTTTCGATTTGAACAGCAACTTAGATCCCAAAATATTAATTCAACTTTATGTTCTGTTACACGTTTTTCAATTTTCCACTAAAATTCTTGCCACTATAGATTATAGATTTAGATTGATACCGAAATAAAATAATATTGACATATTATTTTACCAGATTTCCTGGTTGTCAGAAGTCTAAGTACTAAATATAGTAGAAGTACAGGAAAATTATTATTAAATAAATAAATTATTATTGAAATTGATCACACAATGCCCAGCATTTACTTTTCCTAAGTAAAATAGTTTGCTGGATTAATTTATTTGTTGTGTCTTAAATCCAGTCAGCTATATAATACCACAAAAATTAAAATTGACAAAAGTCATTTATGGTTGTAAAGCATCATTAATTGCAAAAAATATAACAGTGGTTATATTAGTTAGGGATTCCCAAAGAATAGAACCAACAGGTGTGTATACATATATAAGTGTGTAGATACGTGTGTGTGTATATATATGTATGTGTGTATATATATATAATGTAAATATTATGAAATTATTATAGGAATTGACTCACATGACTGTGGGGATGGGCAAGAACAAATTTCTACAACCTGATGAAGATTTTTGATGAATTCCCATGGAGAAGCTATGTAGCTGAAATAGGAATAGAAATCCTTCTGTATGAATGATGAAATTATCAGTTCTTTTTTTAAGGACTTTAACTGATTCCATGAAACTTCTCACAGATTAAGGCAATCTCCTTGATTGTAGTGCAGTCAGACACAGATGCAATTAACTTACTGATGATTTAAATTCATAAAATATCATCACAGTAACAATCAAGACAGTGCTTGTTTTACCAAACAATATGACAGTATAACTTAGCCAAGTTGATATGTGAACTTAACCATCACAATACAGTCTTTGTCAAATTTACACCAATATACATCTCTTTAAACTATACGTAAACTCTAAATAAAAATGAAGTAGACACATTTTTGCCTAACAATATTCAACTGTCCTGTTTATAACTGGAAATGCCCTAACTCTTTCCTCAGAAGTGGGTGCAAGTCCTTAGGTAATATTCACTCTTAAACTTGATATCCTATAAGCTAAATATGGTCACTTAATACCACTTTTGTTATATGATAAAGAGATAGGGAAGAAAACAAAGATATTTGCTTTGTGTATATATACAAACATAGTCACAATAAAAAATGAAGAAATATTCTTAACTATTACAATCCTGGTTTCTGTAGCTGATCATAGTTTGTATTTACCACTACCTTCTTTCACTACCCATTCCATATTCCCATTACCCTCTGCAAGCAGCTCACCTAAAAGTGTTTCTTTACCTTAAAGGGATATAATCAAGTGATCTACTCAAAGTCTTCTTAATGGCATTTAATGTAATCAAAGGACCCCACACCCACAGAATGGTTTAGTTCAAAAGCAATTTTTCTGGGATTCACAAAATTCAAACTGTCACATACTGCATTCCACATAAATTTTTCTGTACTTCCATTGTGTAGTAGCAGTACTAATTTCCCTTGATAATCAGGGTCAATCACCCATCCAGTATAGTAATTACTTTCTTCACCTGTTGATTCAGAGGCAATCTTAACTTCCAGTTCAAAGAAATCATTGTTGTGTAAACTGGTGGAAGCACTCCTACTTTTGGAACTAAGACCTGTAAACTAGCAGAGCTGAAGAGCTGAATTTTTTCAGTGAAGACAAGCAAAAACTTTTCTAGTGGATCCCTAGGGGTAATAGTGAGTTGTGCCATTGCCAGTTCCATCCCTTGATTCCTGGACCTGTGAATCCTGGCTATGGAACAAACAGTACCATAGATTAAATGTTGATTTATGGCATATATAGCCTTGTGGAAAGTATTTTATCAGTCATGCAAGCCATTGCCACTCAGTTTGTACTGTATTTGAGGCTTCAAAAGGCCATTCCACTGTTTTATCAGTCCAGCTGCTTCAGGATGATGGGGAACTTGGTAAAACCATTGAATTCCATGAGCATGTACCCATTACTGTACTTTATTTGCCATGAAGTGGATTCCTTGATCAGAAGCAAAGCTTTGTGGAATACCATGGTGGTGGATGAGGCATTCTGTAATCCATAGATGATAGTATTAGTAGAAGCACTGTATATAGGGAAGGTAGACTCATATCCAGAGTATGTGTCTGTTCCAGTTAGAAAAATATAAGGGATTGAATGCTTGTCTCTACTGCAGGCAGATTGGACAGTTGGCAGTGGCTGTAGCCAAGTCACTCTGGTGAGTGGAAGTCCATGTTGCTGAGTCATTCCACCATGGTCTCAGAGTTCTTGAGTTCATTGGGCAATGACAGCATAGCTAGAGAAAGTGCTTGACTGGTATCTACAGAAAAGGTAATCCTATCCACTTGATAATTAAAACACCCATCCACTGAAATCACCCTTGGTTGAACACTCACATGGGACACAAACACCTTCATGATTTTTGCATACTCAAAAAGTTCTCTCTACATACCCCTTCCCTTCTTTGTCACCAAATTTCCAATCATGTTTCTTCCAATTCCCTGACCATCTGTCAGAGCCATTCACCACAGACCATGACTCAGTATACAAATGCCCCTTTAGTCCTTTCTCCTTTCAAGCAAAATGAACATCCATGTGCACTGCTCAAACTTCTGTCAACTGGGTAGATTTGTCCTTATCACTGTCCATCAGAAAATGGTTGTAGTCATGCAATTGTCCAACTCTGGGTGGTACCTGTATATAGTGCAGAATGAATGTAAATCACTTCTGAGTCTTCTCTTCCTCAGTCAGGTGATCATAAGGAACTCCCCAAGAAGCCATAGATGTGGCCTGGGAAAGAGACATAATGTGGCAGAAGTGGAGGCCATGAATATTTGGGCCACTTTTACATGTAACTTACTTATGCTTTCAGTACCTACTTGAGCCCAATCTCATGTATATCACTTCCACTGTATGATGGAGTTCTGCTGTGCATGCCCAACTTTATGGCTTTGTGGGTCAGACAACACTAATTTATTATAGACAACTCAGATCTCTTGGTAATTGGTGGTTCATGACAAACTGTTCACTTTCTTCCAAGACCCATTGGTGGGCAAAAGACTGTTTCACAAAAAGAGAGTTTTCTACAAAAGATGGCAGGACTTTGCTCCAAAAACCTAAGAGTTTGCATGGTGATTCTCCTATAGGTGACTGCCGAAAGCTCCCACACATTCTCTATTTGCCATGGACACACCCAGCACCAGTGGATTTGCTGAATCATATGGACCAAGGTGCAGAGCAGCTTGCACATCAGCCTGGACCTGTTGCAGAGCCTCCTTTTTATGGTCCCCACTGAAATCCAGCAGCTTTTCAGGTCACTCAGTAAATGGGCCAAAGTAGGACATTCAAATCAGGAGTATTTTGTCTCCAAAATCCAAAGAGACCAATTAGGCATTGTGCCTCTTTTCAGTTGTAGGAGTGGCCAGATGCAACAGCTTATTCTTAAAAGGAATACCTGAACATACCCCACATCACTGGACAAATAAAAGTTTCACTAAGGCAAAAAGATCCTGAATGTTTTTGGATTTTTCTCCCACCCTCTGAAATGTAAATGCTTTATCCATTAAGTCTACAGTACTTGCTAAGCCTTGCTCACTATTTTCAGTCAACTTGACATCATCAATATAATGAAACAGTGTGATATCTTGTGGAAGAGGGAGGTGATCAACATCCCTGAACACTAGATTATGAAATAGGGCTGGAGAGTTGATATATCTCTGAGATAGGAGAGTGTGGCAGTTTGATATTATTTTTGAATTCCAAAAATAGATATTGGATTATATTTGTAAACTGGTCTGTCCTTCCAGGCATATTAGATTATATTGGATTTAGATGTTTCACTTTTACATAATTAAATTATGATTAGGGCTTTGATTGGGCCACATCAGTAAGACATTGAGTCCCTGCCCTCTTAGTAGGCAGGGACTCACAGAGAAAACTACATGGCAGAGAAGAGAGTTGGAGTTTTGATCCTGGAGCCCAGGAAGTAAACACAGAAAGAAGCAGATACGTGAAGAAGGATAGACGTCTCCCTTAAACACAGGTAGAGTCCTTGGGAAGACAGAGGAGCCATTCATCTGAGAGTCTACACTGGTTTTGTGGAGAAAGCAGAGCAGCTGAGTCCGAAGAGAAATGAGCCCTGGGAAGAGAGGAACCCAGGAAGGCTGAACCCTTTCAGACATCAGCAGTCATCTTGCTCCAAACATGTGGCAATAGACTTTGGCGAGGAAAGTAATTTATGCTTTCTGGCCTGGTAACTGTAAGCTTCTACCTCAAATAAATACTCTTTATAAAAGCCAACAGATTTCTGGTATTTTGCATCAGCACCCATTTGGCTGACTAACACAAAGAGTGAAGGTGTATTGCTGGCCTTGTCAGCTGAAAGTAAACTGTTTTTGGCAGTCTTTACTAAAAGAAATAGAGAAAAAATATTTAAAAAATAATTTGCCAGATCTATAGCTGCATACCAGATACCAGGGAATGTGTTGACTGGCTCAAGCAACAATATGATATCTGAAAGAGCAGCTAAAATTGGAGTCACCATCTTGGTTATGTTTTCCTTAATCTACTTTCATACTCCATGATCCATCTCTTTTCTGCACAGGCCAAATAAGAGTGTTGAACGGAGATATGTTGGAATCACCACCCTTGCATCCTTCAAGTCCTTCATGGTTGCACTAATCTCTGCAATCACTTCAGGAGAAGTCTCAAGTATGTGGCTCCATGAAATACGAGGTTTTTCTCAGGTCACACATAGAAATTTTCATGTTTTTTACACAGAATTTAAGCTGAAAATTTGAAGCCTTGAGTTCATCACTTTCTTTAACTATTGTATACAGCTTATTTAGGAATAACCAGCCAGCATCATTATATTTTTTAACTCCACATAATTCTGTTAAGGTGTCAAATGCACTCTCATCCAGAGTCTTGTCTCTTATAAGCATTTGAGTGGCAGTTTCCAATGGCCATATTTTGGGTATCTCAATTACCATTTCAAACCATGGACAATCAGTGTCATCTTGATTATTGAAAATAGAGTCATTAGTACCTTCAAAACTAATCAGATTAGAGAACCAATTCCAAAATCCTAGATCCAACTTACAAACTTCATCCTTAGGATTCTGTTTCTCAAGAACAACTCCTGGTACCAAATCTGTATTTTCTATATTAGGGCTCTCCAGGGAAAATGAACTCACAGGAAGTATATAATATAAGAATTGGCTCATGTGACTGAGGGGATGGGCAAGTCCAAATTGCATAAGGCAAGATGCAAGCTTGGAGCTCCAGTGAAGGTTTTTGATGAATTCACCAGGAGAAGCTGGCGGGTTGAAGTAGAGAAGGGAATTCTTCCTTCTGACTGCAGAGATCATTGGCTGTCCTTTTAAGTAGTTCAACTGATTGGATGACACTTCTCTCATTAATGAAGGCAACCTCCTTAGTTGATTATAGAAGTAATCAGCCACAGATGCAATCAACATACTGATGCTTTAAATCCACAAAATATCCTTACATTAACAATCAGGCTAAGGCTTGCTTGGCCAAACAAATTGATACCATAACCTAAACAAGTTACTGCATGAACTTAACCGTCTGAATAGTGAAACAAATTTCTAAATCTATTTTTTAGCTTTATTACCAATTGGAAATTAACTTATTCGTTCATTGTTTTATTGATTCAGTTGATCCATGCCTAACCTTAGTCCAGAAACTGTTGTTAGCACTGAAAATATAACTCCAAGTCTATCTACTCTCAAAAAGAATACAATCTGGTGAGATAAAGTACAATTAATTAAAAAAAATAAACATGTTTTATGTGCAACTGCAACCTGTGATAAATTCTATCAGAGGAAACCAGGGAGAGTTTTAGCATATGGGTTTAACAATTCATAACCTTCTCAAACTTTCTCATATATTTTGTTTGACCATGTGTTTGTCTTCTTCCAGGTATCCTTAAGGCTGCAAAGAGCCTCTTATATTTTGAGATTAAGAACTAAATACAAAACCACAGGTAATATAGGTTTGTGTCTTTTTAATAGGTAGATATTTGAATATTTTTATTGGTACAGTTTTATTCAATGCCTCCAAAATAAATACTGAACATATTTGGTGTCAGGTAAAGCAAAAATTCTATTGTATTTCAAATTTCAATAAGGCATTACATATATACAGCAATAATAATGTTTGCCATTAACTGAGTGCTTGACATGGGTCTGTGTCAGGTATTCTGACTAGAATCCTTATTACAAACACACACATATTCATACATACATAAGTATATGAAGACACACAAACACATATACGAGAAAATGATCACAGCAATACTAAAAGCTAGACATTATGATCCCTATTTCAGTGATGAAGATATTGACATTTGGAAAAGTGTCATGCCTAAAGCCACACAGCTCCTAAATGACTGAACTGGGATTAGAACTCAAGTTCTGAGATACAATGATGAACATTTTTCCCACTACATTATGCTAATTTTCCTCTTTATAACATTCTAATTTATGCCATAAACAATATAATTTGCATTTGCACTTTATCTGTCAATGTATATAAAGTGGATTGATCATATAAGAACTGCTCACCAACCCAAGAGTGTCCAGAGGACACAGATTTCACCGTGAATGTGAGGAATGAATTTATTCAGGAAGCCCAGCATCTTTGAGGAGCTCTATGGTTCTTCTTCTCTGTAAGTCAAATATTATAGTAGGAACTGCTTCCACTGTTCTGGGATCCTTACATGTAATGGGATAATTGGATCCAGTAGAGATAGGGACCAAATGGCAGTACTTCACTGACAAAGACAATGTGAGTATGGTTACTTTTATTAATAGCAGAAATCAAGCAGCATGCAGAATAGTTTGATTCAAACAGACCTACATGTTGGATACCTGTTTGCTTTAGTTTACCACAGGGCTGCCAATGTAAAGTACCAGAAATGGCTTTTATTATGGTGATTTTATTTAGGGTAAAAAGCTTACAGTTCTGAGGTTATGAAATATTCAAATCAAAGCAATAGCTTTTTCACCAAAATCAGCAACTGGTGATCTTGGGGTCCTGCCACATGATGATACAAGATGGTGGCCAATCTCTGTTGAAGTCTCTACTTTCCCCTCAGGGTTCACCATCTCCCAGAGCCCAGCTGTGGGCAACTAGGTATAAGGTTTGTCTCTTTCTAGGCCTTCTTTCTCAGTCTCAACTGCTCTACTTTCTTTCCAAGTTCAGCTGTGGGCTATCAGACATACAACTTGTCTTTTCAGTGTCGAGCTGCTCTGTGGGCCCAGGCTCTTGGTGACTTTGTGCTTCTGCTTTGGCTGCTAGTGAATCTCAAGTCCTCTCTCTCTCATGGCCAGGCCAAAATGGCAGCTTCCTTTTTCTGTCTCTCTCTGTCTCCATTAATTTAAAGCTCCAGTACAAGGGTGGACACTTAACATGAGTCACACCTCACTGACATAGTCTTATCAAAAGGGCCCCACACCCACAGAAATGGATTGCTTCAAGAGCATAATTTTTTTGAGGGGGTAGTGTTCAACAAATTCAAACTATCACATTGTTCAGGTGTGAAACAAAATAGATGGGCAATGTACTAAATTCTTATGTGATCTTTATAAGCAGAAGTGCTCTATGTCAGATGAACAAAAGCCTAACTTGAGTGATAAAAAATAGAGTCATGCCACCTCACCCCCAGACTTGAGAGAGTGTACAGAATAAGAACCCCTGTGAATCAGAGGAAGACTAGATTACCTTGGGGAAGGATACAGATACAAGGCAAAAAAAATTATACTGTTAATCTTTCTACTCAAAGACACCTACAGCATTTTACCATGGTGACTATGCACTAGAGAAAAGGAAATAATCAGATTTTCTTGGGATTAGCGGACACTGGCTCTGAACTCACACTAATACCAGGAAACCCAAAATGATCCTGTAGGTCACCAGAGTAGGGGTTTATGGAGGTTGGGTGATCAATGGAATTGTAGTTTAGGTCTAGCTCAGAGAAGGTCAAGTAGAACTCAAAACCCGTTCTGTGTAGAGGCACTGCCTGCCCAGTGACACATGTTCAACGGCCACGGTACCCTGACCGTGCAAAGGTAGCATAATCACTTGTTCTCTAATTAAGGACCCGTATGAATGGCCAAATGTTCCCTATTCTGGACTGCATAACTAGAATAAATACACTCAACAATATGAAGAATCCCCACGTTTGTTGACTGTCCTGTGAAGTGAGGATTATTATGTAGAAAAGCAAAGTGGAAGTCACTAGTACAAGTTGTACCTAGAAAAATAGTAAACCAAAAGCAATACAAAATTCTTGGAGGAATTGCTTTGATCAGTGCTACTATCAAGGACTTTATGGCTTTAGGACTGGTGATTTAACTGGCCCATTCAACTCTCTTGTTTGGCTTCTGCAGAAAATAGATGGATCTGGGAGTACGACAATGGATTATCATAAACTTAATTAGATGGTGACTCTATTTGCAACTGCTATTCCAGATATGGTATCATTGTTTGAGCAAATCAACACATACCCTGGTACCTGGTATACTGCTATTGATATGGAAAATGTTTTCTTCTCAACACCTATTAATAAGTACCACCAAAACCAGTTTGCTTTCAGCTGACAAGATCAGCAATATACCTTTACTGTCTTAACTCAGGGATATAGCAATCTCCCATCCCTATATCATAAATTAGTTCATAGAAAAGTGATAACCTTTCCTTCCCATAAGACATCACACTGGTCCATTATATTGATGACATTATACCATTTGGACCTAATTTAATGAAGAAGAAGTAGCAACTACTTTCAACTTATTAATAAGGTGTTTGCATATCAAAGGATGAGAGATAAACAAAAATTCAGGAGCCCACTTCAGTGAAATGCCTAGGTAGTCAGTAGTGTGGGGTATGTCAAGATATCACTTCTAAGGTGAAAAATAAGCTGTTGCATCTGGCCCCTCTTACAATAAAAATGAGGCAAAATGCCTAGTTGGCTTCATTGCATTTTGTAGGTAACAGACTTCTCATTTCAGTATGTAACTGCTATTTTGAGGGGGGAATAGACCAAAAAGCTGCTCTACAATAGAACTGGGCTGACATGGAAGCAGCTCTCCCACTTGAGCCATATTATTTAGTAGATTTATCAGTGTTGGAAATGTCAGTGGCAAACAGAAATGCTGCTTGTAGCCTTTGGCAGGCCCCTATAAAAAATGACAGCACATACCTTTAGAATTTTGAAGCAAAGCCCTGCCATCATCTTCAGATAGGTACTTTTGCTTTGGATAAAATATTTTGCCCTGTTATTGGTCCTTAGTAGAAACTGAATGCTTAACCAAGGGCCACCAGGTTACCATGAAACCCATATTGCCAATCATGAACTGGGTGTTATCTGACCAAACAGAACATGAAGTTTGGAGTGAAGAACAGCATATCGTCATCAAATGGATGTGGTATATATGAGGACTAACTCAAGCCCTGAAGGCACAAGTAATTAAACAGGATGAAGTGTTCCAAATGTCTAAGGTCCTAACTCCTGCCACATTACTTTCTCAATGAACTTGAAGTTAGGTCAATTAAAACTATCCAGTCCGAGAAACAGAAAGAAAAATGAATGAAGAAAAATGAACAAAGACTAAGAGAAATGTAGGACACCATAACCATCAAATGTACAAACATAAGCATAAAAGGAACAAAAAAAGAGGAGAAAAAGAGACAGGAAGAATTTTTGAAGAATTAATGGCTAAGAACTTCCCAAATTTGATGAAAAACATTGGTTGAAAATCTACACAACAGAGTTTCAGAAATTTGGCAATGTCCATATACATATCAAGTTGTATGGCAGAATTCCAAATTATAATTGTTTCCAAAATTGATTTTTGTCTTTAATACAGTTAAAAAATAACTATAATGCTGACTATTTACTTTATTTTTTTAATAAGAATTTTTTTATTTTTTAAAGGACACTTAGATTACATAAATGTTACACAAAATTATAGTGATTCCATTATGCCCCACTCCCCACATCTCCCATACCCTCCCACATAAGCATCCTTCATTAGTGTGGCACATTCATTGCAATTGATAAATGCATCCTGGGGCTTTGCCACTGAGCATGGACCATAGTTTAAATTGTAGTCTACACTCTTTCCCACACATTTCTGCATGTTATGTAATGATATAAAATGGGCTATATCTGTCATTGCAATGTAATTCAGGATGATTCCCAAGTCTCAAAAAAACCTCTGTATTACAACTGTTTTTCCCTCTCCCTGACCCCAGAGCCTCTAGTGGTCACTGCCTCCACATCAATGTTGTAATTTCCTCCAATGCTAGAATCACAATATGTTCATAGTCCATAGTTCATTCCACAAGAATATTCTGGGATGGTGACATCCACTCCAATTCTAATTGAGAGGAGGCTTTGATCCCATACAGGCAATGGATGGGACTCTCTTGTTTGCAGTTGTTAGCTCTCTCATTTCCTTGGTATGGTGTTTGTCAATCCGCACCTCCTTGTTAGTTGTCCTGGGTAAGTCCAATAAACTGGAGAGTAGGTGTTGCAACTTAGCTAAGGAACTGGGCCCAGATGGCACATGAACAGCCCAAAGACTCCAGTCTCTTGAACATACACCTACAAACTCCACTACCAAGTATAGGTTTAAATAGGACAGATGAGCCATGTATAAAGAAGCCATAATTGAGTCCGTCTCTGTCACTCTCAGGAGCACAAACTCCAAAGTAGGGTCCAATGGCAAAGCACCAAACTCTGGAGCTATCTGCCCTGACCATAGGACCTGGCTATCTCCAGAGCCCTCAGCCAATCCACTATTTGGGGTAGTATCCACTTTGGCAGTCTATGAGATCCTGCTAAGACATGCATAAGTGTTACATTTGGCACGACCTCCCAACTCACTTTGAAGTCTCTTAGCCATATAAACTCATTTGTCTTTACCTTTTCTCCCTTTTATTCAAGGGCTTTTTCCAATTGCATTGCTAGGTGTTGCTTGGTAGTAATCCCTCAGTGCCAGGGAGGCTCATCTCTGGGAGTCATGTCCCATACTGGGTGGAAGGTAATGCATTTATATGCTGAGTTTGAGTTAGAGATTGGTCACATTTGAGCAACAAGGAGGTTCTCAGGAGGCGACATTTAGGCCCCCACAACACTAAGCTAAGTTTTAATTTCAAGATCAAAGGCTTATAAGCATAGTTGTCAATATCAAGGGCCCATCAATGAATCATCCTCCTTCACCAGTAATTGTCCCTGCACTTGGGGGACTGTCGCTGCTCCATTAGATTATGTGGCAGAGCTCTCCAGGATGGGAATTCAATACTCTCTCAGTTATTGTGTGAGTCTCCATCCACTGTGAAAATGCCCCTTGAGCATTTGAACATATTTATGTATCTTATATGTATTCCCAGGTGAACTTCCTCCCATGTATCCCCCATCACTGACACCCTACACCAGTGATCCTCCCATGCCCCAGTTGTAACCCTTCTGTGATCCAAAGCTTCTTCAAAAATGAAGCAATTAGAATAGCCAAATACAATCAATAAGAAAATGAAATAATAATGATAGGTTTAAATATAAGAAATAAAATACATAAAAATTTCAAAAAACTAAAAATATAATAAAATTAAAAGATTGGGATATTAAAAAATAATGAAAAATATTTTTTAAAAGTTTTTTTTTGACATCTTCCCTTTCAGCACTGTAATATCTGGTGTCCTGTATGTACAGTGACATTTTCTTCTATTTATTCCCATTGTCTTAATATTTTTCATTTTGTTTTCAAAGAAGTTCTAGGTCACAATAAAGTCACATATGGAATACAGGGGACTCTCATATACCCAAAACCCTCCCCCTTTCCCCCTTCCCATATTAATACCTTTTTATATGTAGATTGTAATTTTGTTATAACTGATATACAATTAGTGAAACATAGTTACTAAACATGGTCAATAGTTTACATTTTGGTTTACATTTTAGAACTTACACTTTTATAATTCTTGATGATATTTAACATGGCCTGTGTCCATCACTGCAAGATCATGTAGAACACCTCTGTTGCCTACTGAGTACTCCTTTTTCGATATATGCTGTTTCTCCCTGCCCCTCCCCTTGTGACCCACAGTGACTCCCTGGCTTCACTCCTTGGATGACAAGATTCATAATTACTTGCAACAAAACTGAGGTCTTGACACACTGGTTTGTCCTCCCCTATTAGGAACCACCCATGCTCTTGAGAGAGCATGTTTGTTAACAAATCAGTCTTCCCCAGGATGGGAATCCAACTCCTTCCCACTCATTATGTTGGTCTTCACTCACTGATAGAACACATTATGACAAACTGATCATGCACACGCTCCCTAAAAGCCTGCTCCAGATGTGTCCTGTCCTGAATGCCGCCCCCCCCATCCAACACCATAAACCAGTAACCCTTCTTTGTCATATTACCATAAGAGCATTCCCAACTTTGAACTTTCAAGCACATAGTCTCAAATCCCCAGTGTTCCCCTGGTGCCTCTCACAACCTTCCCCCCAGTTCCCTGGACCTTCCGACCCATCATTCCCAATCTACCTTTTTGTCAAACCTGCACCACCCAACCCAATAATATTACTACCCTCCTGTCATATCCTTACAATGTGCAACTACACATTTTGACCTTATTATAGATTACGTCATTATGGGTGTTGGCTCACAACCTTTTTCTCCCTTTCTATTTCCTGTAAGCCTATCTTCCAGATGATAGTTCTCTGAGTCTGCTCAATTTACTTAATTCATATCAGTAAGGTCACTCACTGTTCATCCTTCAATGACTGACTTGCTTCACTCAACATAAGATCTTCAAGATTCATCCATGTTATTCTGTGTGTTAACACTGTATTACTTCTTAACAGCTGAGTAATATCCCATTGTATGTAAGTACCTTATCCATTTATCTGCTGATGGGCATTTTGGTTGATAACATCTTTTGGCAATAGTGAATAATGCTGCTATGAACATTGGTGTGCATATATCTGTTCATTTCTTTGTTTTTGATTTTCTGGTATATACCCAGCAATGGAATTGCTGGGCCATATGGCATTTCTATAGTTAGTTTTTTGAGGAACTGCCAAAATGTCCTCCACAATGTCTGGGCCATTCTACATTCCCACCAGCAGTGGATGAGGGTTCCCATTCCTCCACATCCTCTCCAACACTTATAGTCAGCTTTTTATATATTTTTTAATAGCTGCCATTCTAATGGGTGAAAGATGGTATCTCATTGTACTTTTGATTTTCATTTTCCTAATAGCTAGTGATCTTGAGCAGCTTTTCACATGCTTTTGAGTCATTTTTATTTCATCCATGGAAAAGTGTCTTTTCAGTTCGCTTGCTGATTTTTTTAATAGATTGTCTTTTTATTTTCAAGGTGTAGGATTTCTTTATATGTGCTGGATATTATGCTCCTATCAAATATATGGTTATAAAATATTTTCTCCCATTGGGTAGGCTGCCTTTTTACTTTCTTGATAACTTCCTTTGAGGTGCAAAAGTTTTTAATTTTGAGGAAATCCCATTTATCTATTTTTTTTCTTCTGCTTCTCGTGCTTTGGGTGTGAAGTTCATGAAACCATTTCCTATTACAAGGTCCTGTGGATGCTACCCTACATTATCTTCCAAGGTCTTTATGGTCTTGGCTCTTATATTTAGATCTTTGATCCATCTTGAGTTGATTTTTGTATAAGGTGTGAGATGATGTTCCTCTCTCATTCTTTTGGATATGGATATCCAGTTCTCCAAGCACCAATTGTTGAAAAAGCCAATCTATCCCACTTGACTGGCCTTGGTGGCCTTGTTGAATATCAGATGACTGTATATGTGAGGATCTATATCAGAACTCTCAATTTGGTTCCATTGTTTCTATGCTTATGCCAAAATACCGTGCAATTTTGATCAATGTAGTTTTGTAGTATGTTTTAAAGTCAGGTAGTCCTCCAGTTTTATTTTTCTTTTTCACTATGTCTTTGACTATTCCAGGCCTCTACCTTTCCAAATAAATTTTGTAGTTAGATTTTCCAATTCTTTAAAAAATGCTGTTGAATTTATTGGGATGGCATTAAATCTGTAGATTAGTTTGGATAGGATAGACCTCTTAATGATGTTTAGTCATTCTATCCATGAACATGGAAAATTCTTCCATTTATTTAAATCTTCTTTGATTTCCTTTAACAGTGTTGTGTAGTATTCTGTATATAAGTCCTTTACACCTTTAGTTAAATTTATTCCTAGGTATTTGATTCTTTTAGTTACTATTGTAAATGATATTTTTTTCTTGATTTCCTCTTCAGATTGCTCATTATTGTTGTACAGAAATGCTACTGATTTTTTGACAATTAATATCATAGCCTGCAACTTTACTGAACTCATTTATAAGTTCTAGAAGCTTTGTTGCAGATTTCTCAGGGCTTTCTATGTATAGGATCATGTCATCTGCAAAAAGTCAAATTTTTACATCCTCCTTTCCAATTAAAATGTCTTTTACATCTCTTTGTTGCCTTAGTCCTCTAGCAAGTACATCTAACACAATGTTAAATAGGAGCGATGATAGTGGGCACCCTTGTCTTGTTCCTGATCTTAGAGGGAAAGCTTTTAGGATTTCACCAGTGAAGATGATGTTAGCTTTGGGTTTTTCATATATACCCCTTATCATGTTCAGGAAGTTTTCTTCTATTCCTATCTTTTGCAATTTTTTTAATGCTGTATTTTGTCAAATGCTTTTTCTGCATCTATAGAGATGATCATGTGATTTTTTTCTCTCCGTCTTTTTATGTGGTGTATTACATTGATTGATTTTCTTATGTTGAAGCTTCCTTGAATGCCTGGGATGAAACCCACTTGATTACAGTGTGTAATTCACTTGATGTGTTGTTGAGTGTGATTAGTATTTGTTGAAGATTTTAGCATCTAGGTTCATTGGTGAGATTGTTCTGTAATTTTCCTTCTTGTGGCATCTTTGTTTGGCTTTTGTATTAAGGTAATGTCGGCATCATAGAATGAGTTAGGCAATGTTCCTTCTTCTTCTATTTTTTGGAAGAGTTTAAGCAAGATTGGTGTTAGTTCTTTCTGGAATGTTTGGTAGAATTTACTTTTGAAGCCCTCTCATCCTGGGCTCTTCTTAGTTGGGAGGTTTTTGATGACTGATTCTATCTCTTTACTTGTAATTGGTCTGTTGAGTTCATCAATTTCTTCTTTCATCAATGTAAGCTGTTTGTGAGTTTCTAGGAATTTGTCCATTTCCTCTAAATTATCCTTCTCATTCACATATAATTTTTCAAAGTATCTTCTTATGATACTCTATTTCTCAGGGTTCAGTGGTGATATCCCCTTCCTCATTTCTTATTCTGTGTATTTGCATGTTCTATTTTTTTGTTGTTGTTGTTGTTATTCTGGCTAAGTCTTCATCAATTTTATTGATCTTCTCAAAAAACCAGCTTTTGGCTTTGTTTATTTTTTCTAGTGCTTTCTTATTTTCTATTTCATTTTGTTTGCTCTAATCTTTGTTATTTCCTTCTTTCTACTTCTTTTGGGGTTGGTTTGTTGTTCTTTTTCTAATTCCTCCAGGTGTGCAGTTAGATCTTCGATTTTAGCTCTTTCTTTTTATTTGATATATGTATGTATGGCTAAGAATTTCCCTCTCAGTACAGCTTTTGCTGTATCTCATAGGTTTTGATATGTTGTGTTGTCATTTTCATTCATTTCAAGGTAGTTAGTGATTTCTTTTGATATATCTTCCTTGATCAACTGTTTGTCAAGATATGGAGTTGTTTAGCTTCCATATCTTTGTGCCTAATCTGGTTCTCTGGCCCTTACTGATTTCCAATGTCATTCCATTGTGGTCAGAGAAATTATTTTGTATAATCACAATCTTTATGAATTCATTGACATTGTTTTCCATGACCTACCATTTGGTATATCTTGGACTATGATCCATGTGCACTCAAGAAGAATATATTTCCTGCTATATTTGGGTGTAGTGTTCTATATATGTCTATTAGATCCAGGTCCTCTAATGTATTAATCAAAATCTATGTTTCTTTATTGATTCTCAGTTGAGATGTTCTGTCTAATGGTGTTAATGGTGTATTAAAGTCCCCCACTATAATTGTAGATGCATCTATTTCTCCTCTTAGTTTTTCCAGTGTTTGCCTCATGTATTTTGAGGAGCTCCTATTTGATGCATAAATGGTTATGATTGTTCTTTCTTCTTGAAAGATTGCCCTTTTCACTAATATATAGTGTCTGTCTTTGTCTTTTACAATAGTTTTGCATTTAAGAATCTATTTTGTCCAATATTAGTATAGCTACTCCTGCCCTTTTTGGGTTATTGTTTGCTTGTAAGATTGTTTTCCATCCATTCACTTTCAGTCTCCTTGAAAAAACTGGCTCTAAGGTGGGTTTCTTGTCGATGGCATATAGATGGGTCATATTTCCTTATTCATTATGCCAATCTGTGTATCTTGACTGGTGAGTTTAATCCATTAACATTCTGTGTTATTACTCTCAAGGAATGATTTACATTAGTCCTATTTTCTTTGGGTTTATGTTTGTCATATGTTGTTTTTATTTCTCTTTTAGTCTTTTTAGTTGTTCTTACACTAGCCTACAACTCTCTCTCTCCTTTTTTTCCCCCTTACAACCTGCAGAACTCTTTTTAGTATTTCTTGAAGGGCAGATTTCTTATTGGCATACTCTGCTAATTTCTGTTTATCTGTGAATATTTTGAACTATACATCATTTTTGAATGCCAGCTTTGCTGAGTAGAGAATTCTTGGCTGGAAGTCTTTTTCTTTTAGTGTCTTAATGATGTCATACAACTGACTTCTTGTCTCCATGGTTTCAGATGAGAAATCATCACTTAATCTTATTGAGCTTCCCTTGTTTGTGATGGTTTTCTTTTCTCTTGCTGCTTTCAGTATTTTCTCTTTGTCTTGAGCATTGAACAGTTTGACAAGTATATGTCTTGGAGTAGACCTGTTGGGATTTATACTGTTTGGGGTGCGCCTTGTTTCCTGGACATGTACATCCATCTCCCTCAATAGGGTTGGGAAGTTTTCAAACTTTATTTCCTCCAACACTCCTTCTGTTCCCTTTCCCTTCTCTTCTCCCTCTGAGATATTTGTAATGCATAAATCTGTATGTTTTGTGCTGCCATTCAAATCCCTATGTCCTTGCTGGATTTTTGCTATCTTTTTCTCTATCTGTTCTACAATCTGTTTGATTTCAGATGTATTTTCTTCAACATCACTAATTCTTTTCTCTGCCAGTTCAGATCTACTGTTATGTGCTTCCAGTGTCTTTTTAATTTCTTTGATTGTGCCATTCATAACCATCATATCTGTTATCTTTTTATGTGTGTTTAAAATTTCTTCAGTATATTCTCCCAGTGTCTTCTTAATATCCTTAATCCCTTCCTTCATTTTATTAAGTTGGTCCTTGATATTTCTTTGGACAGGTTTGATTATTTGTTCAATGTTCTGCACCTCTTCCTAGTTTTCAATTTGCTCATTGGACTGGGCCATGTCTTGTGGTTTCTTAATGTGGTTTGTAATTTTTTGTTGCTGTCTGATCATTTTTTTATCTTGATGGGTTTATTCAGTTCTTTAGCTTCTCTTTTCACTCTAGGGTTGTATTTAATTTCTGTTTTTGTGTGTGTGTTAAGTTTTCTCTTTGACACTTTGTTCTTCTTATTCTATTACATTGTTGTTGTCTATGTTCCTTTGAAGGAAATCATTATGGCCAGAGAAAGTGAAAGAGGTAAGAAAATGAAAAGGGTAATAGTAATAATAATAATAGTAATCATTAGAAGAGTAACCATATAAAACCTTGGAAAATGAATATTTAATTCATGTGTGCAGTGTAGAGTAATAGGAATAAAAAAGTGGGGGGTACCAACAATGAAATGGTAAACCAAATAGAGAAAAATATATAAAATGAATTAAAAGACCAGAATGATGAGTAGAGAGGGAAAGAGAAATTAATGACTAAATGAAAAAAAGTTAATAAAAGAAAGAAAACAGGGTAGATGAGATAGAAATAAAAACCAGAAAAACTGAGGACTAAACAAAGAAAGGTGGAATGTAAGAACATCAACAGAAAGCAGATGATAGAATGATGAAGGAAGGAAAAGAGATTGTGTTGGTAGACAAAATTGATATACCCAGAAAAGGGGAAATCAAGGAAGAGGAAACACAGCAACCAAGAATCAAGCCAGCAGCACCTTGAAGAATTTATCTCTTTGTCCAGCTCCCTCCAGATTGATGCCCTAAAACCTCCTACTTTGTGGGTTCTCAAAACAGCTCACTTGGGCAGGATCTTGCCCCCACTCAGCCATTTTCTGGGAGAGAGATCTGTCTATGTTCTTTTGGGAAAAAAAATTAGGACCAGAGAAAAGGAAAGAGATAAGAAGATGAAAAGAATAATAGTACTGGTAAAAGTTAAAGGTAGGAGAGCAACCATCCAAGACCTAGGAAATTGAAAATTTAACATGAGTTAGAAGCACAGAGGAATAAGATTAGGAAAGTGGAATAGAAACAATGAAACAAAAAACAGAATAGAGAAAAAAGTATATAGAATGTATTAAAAGGCTGGAATGGTGAGAAGAGGGGGAAAGAAAAGAGAAAAGATAGAAAGAAAAATTAAAAAAGAGAAAGTATACAGAGAAAAAAAGGAGAGAGGGGAAATACAAACAAGAAATATTGGAAACCAAATAAAAGAACAGCAATGGAAATCAATGGATATAAAGATGAAGGAGTGAAAAGAAATAGTGTAGGTAGAATAGATCAGTAACCAAAAGAAAAAAAGAGAAAAAAAGAAAAATAAACAAGCAGAGAAAGAAAGGAAGGGGATAAAAAATAATCAAAAAAGAAGACATCAGCAACTAATTTTTTTTTTTAAAAAGGGACAGAAGAAAATAATAATAATAAGCATGGAAAAGCAGACTTCTCTCTTAGACCCCTAAGGATTCTCTCAAGCTGCTGGTGTTCCTCAATCACTCACCTGACAGCCTGACCTCTGCAGGTTTTGAATTCAGTTTTAGTGAGAAAAGTAAGGGAAATAAGAGAAAATGAACCTTTCCAAAATAAATAAGAGATCCAAGAAAAATTAATACAAAGAAAATGTTTTTATGTTCCCTGTATAAAGTTTCAGCTTGATGCCTGATAACCTGTTGAATCACTTCTCAAGGAACAGCCAAGAATCAAAACAGGGACCTCATACATACTTGGTAGGAATTCTTCCACTGAGCTATTGTGAGTCCTTGGGTTGATTAGCCTTTCAGAAGACTATCTGACCTTTTTCCCTCAGGCAGGCTAGATCCCCTGCAGTCAGCTGGAGTGGTGCTGATCACTGCCTGTCTCTGCCTCTTCAGTGATGTAATTCCTCTCTTTACCTAGGTGACTGGGTGTGACCGCCAGCGTGAGGCAATCCCCCTCCTCTCTCCCTGTCAAGTCCGGGTCCCTTCTGATATTCAAGGGAGGCCCAGCTGGCTAAACTCACGTCAAAAAAATCACTCTCCACTCTCCCAGACCCCTCTTTCTCACAGGGAATCTCATTTGCAGAAAGGGGCTAGGGTCTGCACCTAGTCTGTCCACCCTGAGGGCCTGGTATGTGTGCCCCTTCTAGCCACCGAGGTAAGCAACCCTGATTTTTCCTGGCTTCCTTATCTGTCCAGTACCCTCCTAGATGACTCAGAGCACCTTCCCGTGGAGGTAGATGTCTTCTCTACTCTGTTAGATACGTTTCACCAGGAGTTTTATCCTCACTTAATATCTCAGGGGTGGGGGAGGGGAACCCTTCCTGGCAGCAGGGAGGTTTAATAACTCATGATTACTTGTTTTGGCTTCTTCATGTCTCTGACCCTCACTCTTCTGGAAGTTCGTAAGCAGTGCCCTGGTTTGCTGTGCCTTAAAGCAGGTCCGCAATGGCAGCCTGTGGCTTTTTCTTTGTTGTTTTAGTGAGAGCTAAGACTTATATGCCTAACCCATGAGTTATGTTCCCACAATCCTCTATTTACTTTAAATGGGATACTACTAATGATTAAATGTTAATATTTTCTATAAAATTTAAGTTTTTGAAAGAAACATATATGATAAAAATCTTAAATACTGTCAATGGGTATTAAGGTTAGAAAATAATTTTTTTTAGAAATGCTGTCTCAATATCTCTTTTGCTAAGTTATATTTTTCTGGGAACACTTAAAACTGGATTCATATTTAGCAGGTGCTCAAAAACATACAAGGATCTTCTACTCCCTCATTCCTTCATTTTGTTTATCATTCATTCATTCTTTCATTCAGTCCCCTTTAATTGCATGACTGTATTAATAATCAAATATCTTATAAGCGCTCAATAAGTATATGTTCCAGAAACTATGGATCTTGTTACTGAATTATTTATCTGCTGAGGTTAACTAATTTAAAATAACATTTTTACCACTTTTCCTTATTATCAAAGTTGAGCAACTGTAAGCTAGGTTGTGCTCATTAGCTATAACACAATAAGAAACCATTGGGAACAAGAGTTTGAAAGCATGAAAATATTAATTAACTACATAACATTGTAGCAAAGTGATCTAACCAAGAAGAAATGTGAAGTAAGTTTTGCAAAATAAATAAGAATTTTATTTTTCTATTATATGATTAAAATAATTATATGGGTGACTGACTTTTAAAAGAAAGAAGTGAGAAGCATAGTAAGCTCTCTCACCAATCACAGTGAAAGTGGATAAAATAATTTATTAAAAAACACTTGTATAAAGTTTCTGGAAGTTGTCCTAAAAGCATATAGCAAAAGAAGAAATAATCTCTCAAGAAAATCTGCTAAATCTTCATAGCAACAGTGAAAGTCTGTAGCATTTGATGCATAACCTGCCCATTGCCCTTAGTTCCTTCATATGGAAACCCTTATAATGCTACTCCAGGCAGGTAGATTGTGGACTCCTTCTTCCACCAGCTCTCCATCTGGAGCCATAGTTTCTCCCTGGTAGGACAGGAAACCAATATTTCTCATCACCCTTTCCTGTGGTGAGGAAACTCTATTCCCGGCATGCATGACTTTGAACACACGGTCTCCTTTCCTCACTCAGTCCACATGCATAGGTTGGAATCTCTATTCCAGGCATAGAACTCTGTACTGGACTTGATCATCTCAGCCCACTTATAGAACAGAGGTTCCAACCCTAGAAAGTCAAGTCAAGGAACTAAGGGCCAAGAAACTAAGGATCACTCTCCATCCCTAATGTCTGCTTGCATAGCAGACAGGAACGTCATTCAGGAGAATCAGCCACTGCTCCTGCCACAGTTTTGTTTATTTTTAAGGTTTCTGCCCAGAGGAAGAGGCAGACCAAGGAGGCAGGCTTTTCCTAAAATAACTTAATTTATCTGGCATAGACCATGAAAAATTTCATGCAAAAAGACGTTGCCAAAAACAATGGAGTTCTTGGTAGAAAGCTAATAAAAAGGTTTTATCAGGTCCATGATATACGTAACAACCAGAAAAAGGGTAGAGCAATCAGAAGTCTAGCATTAAAAAACAAAACAACAAACAAACAAACAAAAAAAACAGGAAAAAAGATAGTAAGGCAGGGTACTCTTGGGATCATTTTGAACCCCAGGGGTTGGAAAGGATGAGAGTATGTGCTAAGTTGCAACAATTATTTAGGAGCAATCAGAACAGGACTTGAGGTAGACTTGAAATTCTTGATAAGCAAAGGATGGCAGTATCACTGCCACTAAGGGCTTAAGTAAAACCTGTGCCAACTACAAGCTTAACAATAATTTGCTATGATCTAGAAGCAATTACCAGAAAATTAGTCAATACATAAAATCGTATGCATCCTTGGCAATCTGGAAGATTTTGTCCAGGTCTAAGGCTTTACCTACTAAGGGGTGGTTAGAGAGGAAATAAATCTAATTTTCTAGTCCCTGGGTGAAAGTGAGGCAAAATATAGTCTTCTTCAACTATGATGTACCTTTCAATACATTCACACATGCACAGACAATGATGTAAAATAAAAATATACCTGACTATAGGGCCTTATGCATAAGCTTTGAGCAATAAGTGGCATGTGCTAACATGGGGCAACCCTTAGATAGCCAGGCTAAAAGATAAAAATAAGAAAAAATATATAAGCAGGGACATCAGAGACTGCATATTGCAGGGAAAATAGACTCCATATAATCAGTTCAGCTAAGGCATTAAACAAATAAATAAAACAACAACTGTATTGCCTCCAGGTGTTAAGGGAATCAATATTCAGAATTGCTACATATCTAATTTAAAATTTCTGATCTTTGATAAAACATTCATGACATGGATGAAATTCTAAAAATGTGACCCCCTACACAGGAAAAGCTGTAGTGGAGTCAGAAAATGACAGAGAAGTTGACTTGAATTCACAGGAAGAAATTTAAAGAATCAGAAGGTTAAATAAGGTTAATGTTACAAATCCTGTAAATATGCTTTTGATCTCTTTTCTACTCTAAGTTCTGTGAAATGCCTAATATGATATAAAATAATTATTATGATCATCTATTTTAGGGTTTGTAACATATATAGATGAATTCTGCATGAAATAATGACAAATCTATGAGACTAAAGTTTCTTTATTTCTAAACGTTTTAGTGCAAATCTGAAGTAGATTTCAATAAGCTAAGATGTTTAATACAGGCCCTAAAGTAGGGTCTAATTAAATATATATATAATGAAAATTATTAAAGAAAATAAAATGTTACAGTAGAAATTATCCACTTAGTACCAAGGAAGGAATTAATGTAGGAAGAGTAGAATCAAAGGGACATGAGACAGTAAGAAAAAAGAATAAAAATGGAAGTTATAAATCCTATCATGTCAATAATGACATTAAAATTTAATGTAGTAAACATGCAAAAAATGAGAGATTATTAAATTATAATTTGAAAAATCCATTTGCAATCTGCCTAGAGAAGATTCAAGGAAATAAAAATATTTGTTAATCATATACTTGTTGATGGACTGATATCCAGAGCTTTAATAACTCTAATAAAAAACACAAAGTACTCAATTAACAAATGGCAAAGGAATTGAATAAACATTTCCTCAAGATATGCAAATGACCAACAAGCACATGAAGAATTGCTCAATGTAAAACCACAGTGAGATACTAATTCACATCTACTAGGATAATCAAAAATGGAAAATAACAAGTGTTGTCAAGGATGTGGAGAAACTAGAGCCCTCATACTTTGATGGTGGGAATGTATAATGGTGCAGGTACTTTGGAAAACTGTTTGGCAAGTCCACAAAAAGTTAAATATAGAGTCATCTTATGAACAAATAAGTCCACTCCTAGCTTTATAGCCAAGAGAAATGAAAATGCATGTCCATGCACAAACTTGTACACAAATGCTCATAATAGCATTACTCATAAATAGCCAAGGATCCATCAATTGATAAATAAAATGAAATCACATCCATACAATAAAATATAACTCCAAAATTAAAAAAAAAAATGAAATAGTCACGCATGCTTCACAATGGATAAACTTGAAACCATTATACTAAGCTACATAAGCCAGTCACAAAAATATCATGTATCGTAAGATTCAATTTATTTGGAAAGTCAAGAATGGACAAATATTTAGGCATAGATAGTAGATGAACATTTGTCTTGGTGGGAGAAAGAAAGGGCGGAGTGAGTTCTAATGGGGAAAGGGAATTTTGGGGTTTCATGAAAATATTCTAAACTTAGATTGTGGTGATAGTTCCACAAGTCTTAGAATATTCTAAAGCTACTAAATTGTACACTTTAAACAGGTGAATTTTACAGAACATGAATTATATCTCAATATGGATGTTAAAATACTCAATTTTAATTACAATACTATTATTAAAATGTAGGTTTTACATTAAATATACTAATATGCATATAAGGAATATGCCCAACACCTCTTGCCAAGTAACTTTCATATAAGATGAATCAAAATGACTTCATAAATATTCTATTACTCCCCTTGAAAAAATAAAATAGAAGACTATTTTTTCTTGTAATTTAAAAATATTTTTTTGTCTTTCTCCCTCTCCCTATCTCTATCTCTGTCTCTATCTCAATGTCTCTCTCTCTCTCTCTATCTCCATCTCCATTGCTATCTCTATCTCAATCTCTAGCTCTAGCTCTAGCTCTAGCTCTGGCTCTAGCTCTATTTCTATCTTTATCTCTGTTTCTATCTTTATCCCTTTCTCTGTCTCAACTTCTTTCTCCATTGTTTTATATCTGATAACATCCAATATGTGATGACAAAAACAAACCTCAAAAATTTCCTTAAACCTCAATCATACCCACTTTTGTTTGAAATTTGGAATTTAGAAAGCTAATATTTTATTGCATTTTGTATTTAGAAAATTATGTAAGTTAACACATATTATTTAAGAATGGATTAGATATTGATTCAAGACTGATGTAATTTAAAAAGTAATACAGTTCTGGCTGTCTAATATAAAATTGATTTAATTAAGAATGTCAAAAATATCACCTCATTTCAAATTAAATTTAACTTAAAGCTATCAAACTTTTTAAAAAAGTAAATTACATGCCTTAGATATTTCCCATTGTTCCTTAAAAGCTCTAACTTATTACAGAAGAAAAATAAAATTTCAATTAACATTGCTTTTATATGCAATCTGCGGTTTCATTCTGAATTTAATAAAATGAAATGAGAGAAGACCATGTTAGAAGAGGTAACTGTGGTGTTCTCTCACACATTTTGACTTTTCACAGTAATACTGCTTCATTTATCAGTTGTCTGAAAGACTTAATCATCTCTAATGAATACTGGTAATATTTTCAGTTAATAGACTTTCCTCATTTCATTAAGCTTTTATGAAATTTATAGATTTTCAAAACAACCAAGTTGGATGTATTCATACATATGCTTAACTAATGACTGATTTTACTTTCTTCTTGTGTGTCTGAAATAAGAAAGCGATTTTAAATTATTGTTTTCTGACCTTCTTATCAAAACATCACACACCAGTATTTCACAAGTGCTCAATGAAACATGGCCAGGCATATCACAGTTTGACTGGAGATCAAAGGCTGTGCTGAAAGGAAATTGCAGTCTGATATTTCAGGGAACAAGTTATATCCTTGCAAGGAGATAGGGAAAAAGAAAAAGAAAGATTAAGACAAAAGAAGATGCAAGAAGAACAGAGAGGCAAAGAGACAGAGGTAGAGAGGAATAAAGAAATTGAGACAAAGAGAAATGCAGAGAGAGCCTAGGAAGAATACAGACTTTAAGTAAGACATAGACATACAATAATAATAAGTCCAGTGTAATTTAAACCAGTAATTCAAAAGATATATGGAGGATATTACCCACATTATAAAGGGTGGCAAATTAATCCTTTCTTATGAACTAGAAAAACTGGGTTGTTTAAATTTTGTTTAATTTTACTTTATTTTGACAAAACTATATCTCCTTCATTTTTACCATTTATAATTATTTACATGTGTTATAAAAAAGAGATGAAATTAAAACAACTTGCAGGTCATGTAACTGTTGTGGGATAAACAGAATTTAATTCTGTGCCACAATCATATTGAAGCATCATTGACTAAGCACAGTTCAGAAATGAATATCAGTGTTGTAAGTGATTTTTAGCAAACATATTCATAACTAAGTCAAAGATAGGCAAGGAAAAGATGTTCAGTTTGAGTCATATACGCATGAATACGTATAAAAGAATTTTGGTTACTGTTCATTAGTCCTGAGGCAATCTACATTAAATTTCATTCAAAAAGAGTGCAGATTTATACTAATTTGCATTCAAAAAAGAAATGATGGAAAGAATTCATAACTTGGATTACATTTTTGCTTTAAATGCAATATAAGTTAAGTTGAAAATGTAATCTATAAGCAAAATGGAGAACTAAACCTTTCTGGTATACCAATGCCACTGACATAGGTTTTTGGTGGAATCAACAACAGAAAACAGGCTTGCAGTTCCTGAAGGAAACATAAATAGGATATAGGAAGTGACATGATGGATTAAACAGAAGGGTAAATTAAAATGGAGAGTTAGGAAGTAACAAAATAGAACAATAATACTATTTTTTTATATATTGATAGAACTTAAATGATAAAAGAACTATAACACAATTTATAAAATACAACCCAATTTTATATATACAAGAAAATGATTCATATTTTCAGAATATAAAATTGAAGTTTAGAAAATTTGAGTGAGTCATGACCACAATGGTGTTGGATGATAGGAAAGGGACTTAATTCTACATCATTTCACATGAAACAATTTTTTCCTTTATGTAGCAGTTTGGTATTATTTATGAATTCTAAAAATAGATATTGGATTGTTTGTGAACTGATATGTTCCTCTGGGCATATTAGATTGGATTGGATTCAGAGGTTTCACTCTTACTTGATTAAATTATGATTAAGACTTTGACTGAGCCTCGTCAGTAGGACCAAGGGGGCCGGGATTCACAGAGAAAATGACAAGGCAGAGGAATTAGTTGGAGTTTTAATGCTGGAGCCATGGGAAGTAAATACACAGAGAAACAGATACATGAGGAAAGGAGAAGGCTCCATTAGACATGGCAGAGGCCCCGGGAAGAGAGACAAGCCATTCACCTGATAATTTTCAGCTGGCCTTGTGGAGAGAGAAGAGCAACAGCTGAGCCCAGAGAGAAACGAGCCCTGGAAGAGAGATGAGATGAATCCCAGTCTACAGCTGATTTGTCAGCAGCCATCTTGCGCCAACATGTGGCAACAAGCTTTGGTGAGGGAAGTAATCTACTCATTATGGCCTTGTGACCATAAGCTTCTACCCCAAATAAATAACCTTTATAAATGCCAACAGATTCCTGGTATTTTGCATCAGCACCCCTTTGATTGACTAATACACTTTACAAAATATATTTTGAGAGGGAGAGAAATAAGAGGAATCATTCTTGTAAGGGTACTGTCTTTTATGCTATTTTTGGAACATTTTAAAATTTTAAAGTAATTACAAAGCGACAGAAAAGTTAAAAATATAATACAAAGAACTTCCCTCTACACTATGCTCATATTCTGCCCGCCCCCCTTTTTTTTTTAACATTTTACTACATTTTCTGTCATTGTCTCTCTGCTCTCATTCTGTCTCCCCACTCTCTCTCTTCTCTCTCTCTCTCTCTGTCCCTGTATATAAATATGTATATATATATACAAATATGCATAATTCAAAGGCACACTATACCTTAATGCTTAAATAGTTTAATATATATGTGCATATATATGTTTCTTAAGAACTTCAAATAATGGCTTTCTCTTAAATTATCAAACTATGTAATTTGATTACAATTATTAAAAAGGGAAAAAATATTGACAGTGATTGTCACAGTAATATCCTTTGTAACTTTCTTTTTTTCCCATTCCATGATCCAATTCTACTTGCATAGCAGTTTTTATTGTCTTGTGTCTTCCCTCTTTAGCCCAATTTAATATAATATAGTTTCTGAGATTTTCTTCATCTTTTATAATGGTGACAGTTATTTGTATTCTGTTTGGGTTTGTCTGATGTTTCCTCATAATTAGATTCAGATTTTGAACTTTTTGGCAAACTTTTCACAGATTTCATGTTGTATCTTTCTCAGTGCAGCATGCAGTATTAGTATCTCCAGTAATTGGTGATGCTAACTACACACACTTGATTAAAGAGCTACCAGGTTTGTCCAGTAAAATTATTTTTTCTTTTTGATTTTCTAAGGAATTTGTGAGAGCATATTTTGAAATTCTGAAAACATCCCAATACTCACCAGTCATATATTAATTTCAGTATCCATAAATGATTGTCCCTTTAATTATTTCTAGTATGGTTGCAAATGTTGATTTTTTTTCTAACTCTATCATACCGTTTACATTGATTACTTGGTTTTCTATCTTAAGAGAAAGTTTTCCATTTTATCCCTCTTATTTTTTAATTAATAGATTTATTTCTGTTAGTATCGACTTGTAGAGTCTTATTTTATTCAAAGAGTTATAATCTAGTAATATTATTATTTATTTTGATATTTAAATAACTGATCAGTTGTAGCCTCTTCATGCTGGTTCTTGAATCTATTGTCATCACCCGTGATTTACTTGACCAGTTTTTACAAATTTGGATTCCCTCATGCACAGATGTTCTGCACTTGTTTTCAGTATTTCTTGGCCAAACCTGATTACACCATAACCTTGTTTGTCTTTTACCACATAATAAGTTTTCTTTGCTTTTACTATTTATTTTAAATGTATTGTATGTATTTCTTTGCTTTTACTATTTATTTTAAATGTATTTAAATGTATTTAAGAAGGCTTGTTCTTTTAATGATTACCTTTAATTGGTAATCTTTTAATGGTCTTAGTACTCTGTATTCTAATTGAATCCTTTACTATCTTGCTTTTCCGTTTGTAATGATATCCTTTGATTCTTACTTATTTTCTAAACAAAAGTGAAATAGCTTAGTCTACTTTCTATTCTCTCTGTGGCGTTCCTTCCTATAATAGATGTTATCTAACTCTATGATGGATGTTTATGATAGATTATAAATCAATTTAGAAAATGTGAACTCCATATTAAACAGTTATACAGATATTACAACACAATTTTCAATTTGGAGGTATTTTTGTGTCAAGCGTGACCAAATTACTAGTGATAAAGAGATTAATCAATAATATATGACTCCTACAATCAAGAAGCTTGTAAACTAGTCACTACATAGATAACTATAATAATAATTATTATTATTTTTTTACAGAAGCTTTAGATTACAAAAATGTTACATTGAAAATATGGGGGATTCCCATATACGTCATCCAGTCCCCCTCCCCCACTTTTCTCCATTAACATCTTTCATTAGTGTGGTACATTTGTTACATTTGATGAACACATATTGAAACATTTCTACTAACCACGGTCTATATTTTACATTATGGTTTACACTTGCATTGCACAATTTTATAGGTTTTGACAAAATGGATAATGACCCATATCTGTCATTGTAATATCATGCAGAACAATTCCAATGTCCCAAAAATGTCCCATCTTACACCTATTCTTCCCTCTCCCTCCCCTCAGAAACTTTGGTGACACTGCGTTTATGTCAATGTTATAAGATCTTCCATTACTAGAATAATAAGTCCATTTTTGTCCAAAGTTGCATTACTCAACTATGTTTATTCATTCCTCAAACTTGAGGATTTGTGGATGGTGATGCCCACTCTGCTTCCAGTTGAGAGGGGACTTACATCCCATGGGGTAGATGGGTGCAACTGTCTTGCTTGCCATTGCAGCTACTCTTGCTTTGTGGGATAGGTGTTGTCCATCATCATCTTTTTGTTAGTTGTCCTGGGTGAGTCCAGTGAACTGGTGAGTAGGTGTTGCAACTCTGCTGAGATTCAAGGCTCAACCAGCATATGAACAGCCTGGAGATTAAGTCTCTGAGATACATATATTCTGAGGTAAGGCCCACTGACAGGGTGCTGAATTCCTGGGGTTGTCTGCCTTGCCTATAGTGTCCACTTATCTCTAGATCCCTCAGGAGCCCCTTCCTTGAGACATCGTTTACTGCGGCAGTCAGTGAGATGCTCAAAAATGTGCATTAGCATAACCTCTGTAATGAAATGCCAACTCACTTTGAAATCCTTAGGCATAAAAACTTATTTGTATTTAATATTTCCCCCTTTTGGAAAAGGTCTTTTTCCAAATGCATAGCTAGTTGTTACTTGTTTCAATGAGAAAGTTAACTGCACTCTCAATTCAGAATGCCTTATTTTTATGTTATCTTTGCTGTCTGCTGGTCTCATATTCCAAAAACATCCAGTTTCATCAATTCTAGCCCCAACCAATTCTAATAATATATGTACATATTGCTTTCTTATAGATGTTAAAGTAGATCCAGTTTGGAAAAAATACCTTATGTCAAAACCCAAAACTTCTCTTCACTCCCCCTACCTCCACATTCTATATCCCTGCTGTCTTGCATGGGCAAGCTTTGAAAGAATAAGAAAAGAGCTAATTCCTTTGATTGATTAGGATATTCCTTGATGGCCTAAGGTTCTTTATGGCTTAAAAATGATCTCCATCCAAATCTTCTGATTCTCCAAACGTGGGATTTCTGGTGAAGACTTGAATTATTTCAGATGAAAGAAAGAGCTAGGTAATTCCTGCTGTTGGATCTACAGGATCTGCTGAAATCTATTTTTAATCAGATTCTGACATTATATGCTATCCCACACCTCATCTCAGTCTTTGGACATATTTTTATTCTCAATTCTCTTTTGAGTCCTTCTTTGTAGTTTATCCTGTAAGTTCAAATTTATAGTGAAGTTTCTTGCGTGTAGACAGAACCTATAAGTCGCTAGCATTTTCTTCCCATTAACTTTATCCTTCTGTACCATGCCTCTTGCCTCACTCCCCACTTCTTTATCTTGTAATCGCCAGTTCTAAAACTGGCAGAGGACAACTGGGGACTTGTCTCTGGGGGTAATTTTTGGAGGCAAAGTCACTAATTTCCAGGACCTTAGAGATTGGCAGTAGCTCAGTTAATTAGGCACTGAGAACTGGACTAACTTAATCTGACTTGCTGAAGACTAAACTACGAATTTTTATCTTCTCTTAGCTCAGAAATAGGATTAGAGTTACAAATAAGAAAGGGAATAAGAAAACTCTCTTAGCTAGAGAGTTTTGAAAAAGGTAGAGTCAGGATCCTAGCAGTATTTTACTGTTGGAACAAAAATATAACTTTTTTACATAAGTTCAATTTAAATTCCATCCTGCTGGAGCATACTTGACAAGAGTGTTAGATCTCTGTGCCTGTGAAGGGAACAGGCAGAGGTGTGATTGTCTCCATTTGACTCATGAGGAGACAGAATAAAGTTGTCTGTCTTTGAGTCAAGACTGGCATAATTAAGAGCAGCTATTTATATTCCTTACTTCATACTTGTATAACCAAATATTTTCATTACAATGCCAGTCACAGGAAAACCGAGTTATCTTATAAACATACAGACTTTTGGGATACTCATAAAAGTAGAAAATTCATTAGCAAAATTTATTTGAAGTCATCTATAAAGACAATTCATTTTTACCACATACAAAATCAATAAATCAGATACTATATAATGCTTTTGGTGGCTATGATTGATTCATTGACCATCCAATATTCTAACATCCTTTTAAAGCTATTTCATTAGCTCTCTAAACCTACATTTACATTTAAATTTGGTCTATTACAGTTTATGGAAGTCACATAAATTGATTTTAATATTGAGTATCCTCTTTTTCCACAAAGTAGTTAGGAGAAGAAAAGAAAATCACAGCCTGAACATTTAGTATAAATTGCAATAATTACCGACTGCATACTATTAGAAAAATGTCTTCTGCTCCTGACCTAGTGTGTTACTTAGTGATAGCTTGACATATTTCATGTGGGTGGAAAATTAATTCTAACTACTTTAGTTTAATTTAATACTAGACTATTTTAGAGTGGTGTTTCTAAGTACATATGCTACTGAAAATTTACTGTTCAAAACTTTGGTAAAGTATTTTTTGTTTACTTATGAAATCATTTTAACCTAATTCATGGGGATAAACAGCTTCCTTGTTTTTCTTCTTTTGGTATCAATGTTCAAATATTTCAAAGAATATACCCCACTCTTGGATCTTCGTTCAAGGATTATTTTTGAAGCTAGTCTAAATCCTCATGTTATTTAGAAACATTACTGGCAAAAAGCCTAATATTCCTATGCCTTTTATCTTCTTATTTTTTCTTAAGGTAATTTTATTTTTAAAAGGTAAATGTAACAGAAACACATGTTATTTGATTAAATTCATGGATAAAGATTTTAAAATGTGTTATTATAGAAAAACATGGATAATTATAAAGTTGGATAGCACTGCTTTATAAAAACATAGCTCTGTCTGAAAAGTTCAGAGAGGCTAATCCCTAATGACATTAAAACTGCTTTGGATTTGCATTGACTTTCCATGTCTTTCTTCAGGCTAACACCTGACAGCCTTACCTACTGGCACCTTATAAGGAATATGTGAACACTTTGGAATAGCAGTGCAAGAATACCGTGGCATAGCCAATACAATGCTAAGATTTAATGGGAAAACATTCCCCTAATAAGTTGTAATATAGTCTAAGTGTCCTACTTAAAATTATAAAAATATCCCTAAATGTTAACTCTGGACCATGTAATCCTGGGTAACAGCTTTAAGAAGTTTTAAAGGTTTGATGACATTTTAGTTTTAGTATAATAAATACTCACACACATTTCATTTATATGGCATTTCATTTGTGTATATCAGTGTAGTTTGAAATTCTTATGTCTTAAAAGATTTTGTTCTTTATTATGCTAAAAACAATTGTGATTCCTTTAATTACAGCAATCTATACTGATAATGGTTTTTACTTATATTGAAATAATAATGAATTCTTAAATGAAGGTTTTAATTATGTTTCACATCTGATGCCTATTGCATATGTTATAGTATGAATAACTTTACCAGGTTTCCAAATAAATATTATGTATACAAGAAGACATGAAACTAACTTTGTATAAAACTGTAATTTTACCAGCACTTAAAAAGTTATAAACTTGCCTTATGAAAGACCATAGTTATGAATGCAAAGATTTCATGACCAAAAATTTATTCTTCTTATTTCAGTTTCACACATTAACTAATATAAAATTTTGGTCTTAAATTATAACCTTTCTATCAATATTTTAAAAATATCTGTCACTACACTAGGTTCTGACATTTAAAATTAGATAATCAATTAACTTGAGCAACTCAGCAAATCCTCAAAACTTATTATAACTTTCTTTATTTGAAATAAAGTAAACCTGGCACCACGCAAAGAAAGGAGATATAAACAGACTGGATCCAGATGTTCAGTCATCAAGAGGCAAGATGGTTCATCGGCAGGAAAGGTGTGTGATTTATGTGCTTTGACTCAAAAGTCTGTGGAATAGTTAGAATTAGATCAAGGGAGCTAAGAAAATTATCAATATAAGCATTACATGGAGTTATTTTGCCCCAGCCAATACTTGGAGCATTCTGTGGGTAGTACAGACATCAAATGAACCAATAGAGCTGTCATTAGTGGCTTTGCACTCATGCTCTACTAATGAAAATTGACAAAAAGACAAATAGTATGCAAAGTGGGCATAAAGATTTGAAATCTAAATTGGACAAATTAGCAGAGAAAGTTAATAATCTGGAAACACCGATCGATCGCCCAAAGGAACAAACTGCAAGCATTGACTGAGTCATTAAATGGAACTCAAAGGAAATGATACACTCTAAAAAGTTTGCAGCAGGGGGACAGAAAAGAAGGTAAAGGTTTGTGACTTTAACTAGAAACCATTAGAAACCATACATGCTCCATAAACATCAAATTTACCTCAAGGGATACAGAAACCAACCAAATAACCTACTTGAAGTATGATCGTTCCAAAGCCTTTAAATTCAATGTAACATGCAGGTAGCTAATACTTCAGGAAATAAATAATCAGAACACTTACACTCTGGTTCTTTTGCCCTGTTTTCAGAAAAAAAGCCTATGCTTTTTATATCAAAATGTCTATATATTTTTAAGTCAAATATAGTGCAATAAACTGAAGTGATTACAATTAACTTTCCAGAAATACTAGTGCAACTCATTTTCCCTCTTGTATGATTTCCACAGTATAAAAATTTTCCAGCATAATTAGGGAGTATAGTGGCAAAAGTACAAATTAAAAATGGATCTGTTCTTGCAAATTTACTGTATTATTTATTTTAATACCTACATTTTCCAGAGTTATGATTCGTTATCATTTTAATTCTTTCTTGATTTCAGACTTGAATAATGCCCAGATTGTAACTAAATTTCACAGAAGCCATATGCAGGTGTTCAGATTAATGGAGACTTATTTTGAACTTCGCATTTGAAAACTAAGCTTTGCCAAAATGCCCTCTTTTGGGGCCACAATTTAAATTCAAAAAACAATCTTCTATTTTCATTGCATAGTCCTTCTTCAGAGCAGTGTTTGCTCTGCCCATTTCTTCTCTCATTCTAAAACTTTGTTAAACATTTTAAATGTCTGGAACTGAGGAAAAAACTGTATATTATGATATGTGATAGGTGATTGATTTTTCAAACAAAGGTAAGGCACAGCCTCCTATGTACCAGGGTCTACAGACAGGAATGTCTGATGTACTAAGAAAGATGCAGCTGGAATGTATCAGAAGCTTATTAAATCTAAATAAACTACAATTTTATCTCTATTACATATTAAAAGACCTGAAGAATCATATTAATACATTTAAACAGAGGAGTAACAGGAACAACTAGTATGTGACTCTCACTTGTACGGTCAGACATTTCTAAATGGTGATGAGCAGTCCAACCCTAATCAACCAGTCTAGGACCCATTTAAAACAAAACAAAACAAAACATAACAAAACAAAAATCCTGAATCACTGTCAAGATGGTGGACCATGGGAATATCCATTAATAAATATTTCAGGTGATTTTCCTGCACAATACTGAGTCTTATCAATCAATATTTTGGCTTTGAAGAATGGTTTCTCTGAATATGTGACTTTATTTAGATATGTCCCCAGATGATGAATTCTGTTGTTTAGCAGGTTTTGATTTCTGTAATGTATAAGTCAAGGAACTTGAGAATATGCCATTTCTTATTCTATTCCTCTCTCTCTGAAACTCTCACATTCAAGTTTTTGTTCTAATACCGGGCCAAAATGTTTATTCAAATTCACTAACAAAATAGAAACCCATTATAAGAAATCTCATGCATATGCCAATGAAAATATTTACATAAAGGCAAGTTCATGGGAAATAAAATGCATTGCATTACATTTGTAGCCCAACTGTTCTTCTAATAAGATGTTGTTTCATGCATCTGTTATTTCAATAGATATTTACATACCATTTCCCTTTACCAGCTCACTCTCCTTCAATTCCAACCATCACCTAACAGTAACAGCTGCTACAGTTTCCAACTTCCTTCTATTGTCTCCAAAACTCATTCTACCTACTCTCAAATTGGTAAGAAGCCTTATTTTTTAAATCACTTTCCATTTATTTTATGTTTCTAAGTTGTTTTTTAATTTGTTTTGCAACTTTAATGTATCAGTTCCTTGTTTATTAACGTGAATCCATTTATTAAAAGAAGGAAAGTACAATTAATTGTCAATGCTGTGTTGCAACATACTAAAAAAAACAAAAAAACATACCAATTTGTTAATTTAGTGAGGAATAATTAGGTAATTCATGCTGTGGAATTTGGGACATCTTTGGTGTGAGGTTACAAAGATATTTAAAATGGTTTTAATTATTTAGGTGAAAATTGATTGGAGCGTAGGATAAATTAGATATGTATTATTATTTTTACCACTTAATATAAGAAAGCAGGCATCTATTCTCTGAAATTTACTATTTAATACATTTCAAGAACAAATTACACTCAGATAATGAATTGTATGTCATACTATATATAAAACTGTTTTAATTATAAGCTTAGCTTTATACCCTATATTGCACTATATAATTCTCTCTTATTGACAGTGATTTAGAAATAGAAATTCTGACTAAAATTCTTGAAAGAAATTATCCAATTTTTCATAAAAATCATAAATATAGAACGTTAAACTTTTCCCTAGCTTCTTGAGTGTACTTAACTTACTCAAGAACTAAGAAAAGCATGCCAGCACAATGACCCAATAACTTGCAACCTAAAACATTTCCCACCAGTTAAATGAGCTGTAATCCTTGTCAATCTTGGGTTTCCTCCCAATAGTGGTGGAAAATAGAAATTATATGTGAGGTAACATGGATTCAAAATATCTTGTTTATTTGCACTAGGAGAGAGACCAAAGTGCTTGCATTATCCAAGAAGTTTTAGAGCTTGTCGTCTCTGTACAACTACCCAAGGCTATTCACTTGCAACCTCATGCTTTATATACTGCACAAACACATTTTAAACATTTCTTTATATTCCATTCAAGGAAGAACTAATCAGATGGTATGTTAACCTGTCATTAATTTCTGGTCACTTACTTTATATATGGATATTCCTATTATAATGCTTTTATAATAAGACAAGGGTCCCAAAATTAAGTCACCTAGGAAACCTCTGCAGTTTGGTCTCATTTAAACTTTTGCCTTTATTTATTTGAAATCCAATTTTGCTCTTAGTATATTTTTATCACAAATTATTGCAGAATTAAAACACTTCTAGTGTTTTTCTCTAAATTTTAACTCTGCTGATATATGTTTGCAGAATTGATTGATCTATCACATTTTATTTCTATTAAATTGATACATATATCTTTGCTCTAATTAATAAAGAAACATGCTGATGAATAGGAATCAAAAGTATATTTATCTAATTATTAAATCTATAGTAATCTGATTTCAAATTATGAAAGATAATTTACTTTACTTTTCCCATTAATTTAGAAAGAATCTTACCTGGGATAATAAATCTCATGTCCTTAGTGATATACATTGATATATCTCTATAAACATATATATAAGAATTTCAGTTCAAAATACATAAAATCATTGACTTATTTGAAATTGAATTTAAAGATAAATACTAGTCTTTTTTCTTTTTAGGAGGTATCAGGGATTTGAAACCAGGACCTTGTACATGGGAAGCAGGTGCTCAACCACTTTAGCTACATCCACTTTCCCACTAGTCCTTTTTGATTATGATTTCTGCCACTCCATTTAAATATCATGTTAATTATGAAAAGACACCTAATTTAATTTTTTTTAACTCTGTGTATCTGTTGACTTTAGCACAAACAGGAAATAGATTTGCCATAGAATTCTTTGGACAAATACTTTTCCCTGAAAATAAAAATGTCATAATAATGACATTTATTGTTAAGTGCATAAGAAAACCAGTCATATTTTTAAATGTTTTGCATCTGTGCTTCTCAAAAATAAATGTGTATGTGAATGGTTTAGGAATTTTGTTAAAATGAAGTGAATCTGTGGTAGGATATGACAATCTGTACTCCCAATTATGTACCAGGTGATACTCAAGCTGCTAGCTTGTGAGTACATTTTTGTAGCAATGTTTTGGGTAATGTTTAGAGGGAAATATAATCAATGTAATATGATGCTCCATTAATTGATAATAAAATTGGAGCATGCAATAAAAATAATGCATTGTGTCTAATAAGTGTTAGAGCCAAATATTTCTTGGGAAGCAACAAAATATATAACCATTATCCTAATGAAACATAGTGGTAAATTAAACCAGTTCATGAATTTTTTTACTCCCTTACTCAACATGAAGAAGTAATGATAAGAATGACATCATCAGTATGGTGACATAAGACATTCCCTGAACAAAGCTTCTCAGAAATTCAGTGAATTAAAGGACAAATCCTATGTACTTAGAATCTTGAAGGACAATGGTGACTAGAGAAAGACTCCAGAAATTCTGAATCAAAACAAAACAAAAAAAAACATGTAACAAACATCCATCCTGGACCTGCCAGTTCATTTTTTTCTCCATCACTTGGTCTTGTGCCACTTGGGAAGCAAACTCCCAGATCCCTCCCTCCTTCCACCAGGAAAACAGACTATATAGCCAATGACAGCAGTGATAGGACCCCACTCATATCCAGGCACAGAACCCGAGTCCACAGAGTCCCAGGGCAAAACACAAGCTTCTAAGTCCTGCAGTATATAAAGAGAGCCGATGGGGAGTTAGAGAGAGACCATGGAAAAGCAGTATCTAGAAATGCTACACTCACTCAATCCAGTTTCTGTTGACTGGACCACCTAAACACAAAGTGGAGCTTTCTGGAGTGACCCATCAATCTTGATTGCCCCTACCAGGCTCCCCAGAGTGGGATAACATAATAGGGAAGAAACCAGAGGCAAAAAAGCCTCACAGAGAACAAAAATAAGGAGAGAGGGAGTTACACTGAACTGTTGTAATACAAGAGGGTCCCAAACCTGAAAAGTGTAAGGAAAATGGGGAAATGAGTGAGGGAGAGAATTAAAGGAAATCATAGGGTTTGGGGAGAAAATTCTGCACAGAAACAACAGAACAGGTCACAGTTCCTGGAGAATGAACAAAGGAAAAAGAGTTTTCTTCTGGAGGTGAAAACATGCAGAAAGAGTGTAATTTTAAAAATTTTACCACATATCCAGGGCAAGAACCAGATTAAGAAGAGATGAAAAAACTTAATCAGTTAATCACAGGCTATTCTAAAGGTCTAGACTAAGTTGTACCAAGATCAAAGAAAAGCCTTAACACAAAGCCATTCAATAATAAAACCCTAGACACAAGACAGAAACTGACCTCCAAAGATAACTCATCAAGATAATAATCACATGCCTAGGCAGCCACAAAAATATATGTCATACTAGGAAACAAGAAACAGGAAGATATGGCTCAGTCAAAGGAACAAATGAAAACATCAGAGGAGGCACAGAATTTGGGACAAGTAATCAAAGAAGTTTAAACAAATATCCCAAATCAGTTCAAGGGGATGAAAGAAAACATGGACAAAGAGCTAAAGGATATTAAGAAAAAGATATGTGAGCATAAAGAATTCAAAAGTATAAAAAGATACATAAATGAGATTATGGGTTAAACACACAATAGTAGAGATTAAAATTAAACTAGAGGCATAAACAGCAGATGTAAAGAAGCAGAAGAGAGAATCAGCAAACTAGAAGACAGCACATTGAAATCACACAGACAGAAGTACAGATACAGAAAAGAATAGAAAAAAATGAGCAGTATCTTGGGGATTTGATTGACAACATATAGTGTGTAAACATACATAATATGGGTGCCCCAGAATGAGGAAAGAGGGCAAAAGGAACCAAGAGGTTACTTTAGAAAATAATGGCTGAGAATTTATGAAAAGCATAAATATACATGTCCAAAAAGTGCAATGTACTCCAAATGAAATAAATCTTAAAAGACGTACACCAAGACACATACTACTCAGAATGTTAAATGCTATAGATAAAGAGAATTCTAAAATCAGCAGGAGAAAAGTAATTTGTCAAACACAAAGTATCCCTAATAAGACTAAATGCCAATTTCTCATCAGAAACCATGGAGGCAAGAAGGCAGTAGTATGATGCATTTAAGGTACTGAAAGAGAAAAACTACCAGCCAGAAATTCTTTATTTTGCAAAACTGTCCTTCAAAAATGAAGGATTGTTTAAAATATTCATAGATAAACAGATACTGAGAGAGTAACCTGTTGCGTTGGCTAAAGGTTGCCAATGTAACATACCAGAAATGAGTTGGAGTCTACAAAGGAATTTATTAACTTATAAGCTTACAGTTCTGAGGCTGGAAAAAATGTTCAAATCAAGGCATCAGGTGAAGCTCTTTTTCCAAAGCTCAACTGCAGGCGATACTGAATGCCTGCCATGTGCCAAGGCACAATGGTGGCTCTGCCAGTCTCTGCCTTCTCTCCCAGGTGCACTTTCTCTCTGAATTCTGCTGTAGGTGATCAGGCACATGGTGGTGTCCACTCATCTCTCCCCTCTCCTCCTTGGCCTGGTTGCTTCACGTCAGGCTGCTCCATCTGTGGCTTTTCTCTCACCTGGATTCATCGATTTTAACTTTGGAGGCTTCTTTCTGTCTCTGTGGTCTTTTTCTGTGTTCATAGCTACTTATTCCTGTGTTTATAAAGGACTACAAATCAATGATTATGATCCTTCTTGTGTCATCCCTCACTGAAGTGATCTAATGAAAAGGAAGATTCACTAAAAGAATCTCTTCAAAAGGTCCCATCTACAATAGGTTTACATGCACAAAAGTAGATTAGCTTTAAGAACAGGATTTTCTGGGATCCACTCCGCTTCAAAATGTCACAGTTGTTTACAAGAGACACACCTTAGACTCCAAGACAAAAATAAGTTGAATGTGAACGTTTGGAAAAAGATATTTCATGCAAATAATAGCCAAAAAAAAGCTGAGGTAGATACACTACTATCAGACAAAATATACTTTGTCAAAACTTATTATAAGAGACAAAGAAGGACTCTATGTCCTAATAAAAGGGACAATCCACCAACCTAACCATGGTGCCTTGACATACTTAAATGAAGGGATCCAAAGACTTAAGAGAGTTGGAATGTTACAAATTATTTACTAATAAGACCTGCTCACCCACCCCAGAAATATCTAGAGGACACACCTTTCACCAAGATTGTTAGGTATAAATTTGTGAGACTAAGTCCATCTTCCCTCTGAGAGCTCTGTGGATGCTCTTCTCTTTAGTTCAGATATTACTGTGGGAATTTCTATCACAGAACTAGGTTTCTTAAGCACTAGGAGGATGATCAGAATCCCGGGCCAGCAGAAGCCAAGTGGCTGCACTTAATGGTCAAAGATAAGGTAGTGTAGCTACCACAATGAAAACAAAACAGCAGTTAAAATAGTCTGAGTCACAGAGACCTATGGTGTTAGCTAACAGATCACGGGGAACCTCGAAGTAAAATCGATGGGTAGACTACTGAATTCCTACTTGATTTGTACAAGCAGAAGAGTTCTAGGTTGAGTGCACAAAATCCTAACTTGAATTGTAGAAACAGAGAGTCATGGTCCCTTAATCAATTCTCAGACTTGAGACAGTTTATAGACCCAGAACCCCTTGAATGAGGGGAAGGCTGGATCCCCTTGGAGAAGGAATCTGTTACACTGCCCAAAATTTATACTGTTAATTTTCTTCCCCACATTCCCCAAAGTGACTTATAGTCTTTTACCAGGGTAACTGTGCATTGGGGATATGGAAATGATCAGACCTTTGGGGAATTATTATACACTGGCTCAGAAATGACATTAATTCCAGGAGACCCAAAACATCACTATAGTCCACCAGTCAGCATAGGGGATTATGGAGGTCAGGTGATTGATGAAGTTTTAACTCAAGTCTATCTTACAGTGGGTCCAGTGCGTCCCTGGACCCATTCTGTGGTTATTTCCCCAGTTCTGAAAGGCATATTTGGAATAGATATACTCAGAAACTAGTAGAATCCCCACAGTGGTTCCCTGCCTTGTGGATTGAGGGCTATTATGATAGGGAAGGCCAAGTGGAAGCTACTATAACTCTTCCTAACTAGAAACATAATAAATCAAAAACAATACATGATTCCTGGAGGGATTGCAAAGATCAGTGCCACTATCAAGGACTTGAATGATGCAGGGTGGTGATTGCCACCACATTCTAATTCAGCTCTCCTATTTGGCCTGTACAGAAAACAGATGGACCTTGAAGGATGATAGTGGGTTATTGTAAACTTAACCAGGTGGTGACTCCTATTGCAGCTGCTCTTCCAGATGTGGTATGATTGCTTGAGCAAATCAACACATCCCCTGGTAATTTGTATGCAGTGATTGATCTGGCAAATGCTTTTTTTCTCAATTTCTGTTAGTAAGTACCACCAGAAACAGTTTGCTTTCAGCTGGGAGAGCCAGCAATATACCTTCACTGTCCTATCCCATTGGTATATCAACTCTCCAGCCCTATATCATAATATTGTCTGTAGGGAATACTATCATCTGTCTCTCCCACATGATACCACACTGATCCATTATATTGGTGATATTTTGCTGATTGGGACTAGTGAGCAAGAAGAAATTACTACTCTAGACTTATTGGTAAGGCATTTGCATGAGACAGGGTGGGAGATAAATCTAACAAAAATACATGGGACTTCCACCTCGATGAAATTTCTAGGTATCCAGTAGGGCATGTAGAGATATCCCTTCTAAAGTGAAGCATAAGCTGTTGCATCTGGCCCTTCCTATGATAAAAAATGAGGCACAGTGCTTAGGTGGCCTCTTTGGACTTTGGAGACATTATATTCCTCATTTGGGTGAGCTATTCCAGCCCATTTACTGAATGACAGAAAAGCTGCTAGTTTTTAGTGGAGACTGGAAAAACAGCAGCCTCTGAGACACATCCAGGTTGCTGTTCAAGCTGCACTGCCACTTGGGTCATATGAACCAGCAGATCCAATGGTGTTGGAAGTGTCAACGGCAAATAGAGATGTTGCCTGGAGACTTTGGCAGGCCCCTGTAGGAGAATCACAATGCAGACCCTTAGGATTTTGGAGCAAAGCCCTGACATCTTCTACAGATAGGAATCTTTTGAGAAACAGCTTTTGACCTGCTGCTGGGCCATGGTAGAGACTGAGTGCTTAAAAATAGACCACCAAGTTACCATCAGACCTGAGTTGACTACCATGAGTTGGGTATTGTCTGAACCACCAAACCATAATGTTGAACTTGCACAGCATCACTTCATCATAAAATCGAAGTGGTATATGTGAGATAGGGCTCAAGCAGGTCATGAAGCCACAAGTAAAATTCATGAGGAAGCAGCCCAAATGCCCATAACCACTCCTGCCACATTACCTTCTCTTTCTAAGCACACAGCCATGGCAAATTGGGGAGTTCTTTACAATCATTTGACTGAGAAAGTGAACACTTGGGTATATTTACAGATGGTTCTGCATGATATGCAGGTACCACCCAAAAGCTCAGTACTGCAGCCCCTCTCTGGACAGTGGTGAGGGGAGTCCTCCCAGTGGGCAGCTCTTGGAGGAGTGCACCTGGTTTTTCATTTTTCTTAGAAGGAAAAATGACCAGAGGTGAGTTTGTACACTGATTAATGGGCTGTTGCCAATGCTTTGGCTGTATGTTCAGAGACTTGCAAGGAAAATAATTGGAAAGTTGTAACTGACATCTGGGGAAGGAGTATGTCAATAGACCTTTCTGAGTGGGCAAAAAAATACGAAAATATTTGTGTCCTATGTGAATGCTCAGCAGAGGGTGACTTCAGCAGGGGAAGATTTTAATAATCAAGTGGATAACATGACCCTTTCTGTGGATACCAGTCAGCCTCTTTCCCCAGTCACTCCTGTCATTGCCCAGTTGGGTTATGAACAAAGTCCATGGTGGTAGGGATGGAGGTTTTTCATGGACTAAGCAACATGGACTTCCTCTTACCAACTCTGCCCATGATATTGCACCATTCCCTGAGGTGATTATCTTGCCACTTTGTGGTAGGTTAATTACATTTGACCACTTACATCTTGGAAGGAGAAGCAAGTTGTTCTAACTGGAATAGAGGCATACTCTGGATATGGGTTTGCCTTCCCTGCAATCAATGCTTCTTTCAAAACTACCATCCATGTATTTACCTAATGACTTGTCCATCATGGTATTCTACACAGCATTTCTTCTGATCAAGGAACCTACTTCACAAAATGTTGCATGGGAATGGGCACATGCTCATGGAAGTCACTGGTCTTTCTGTGTTTCCTATCATCCTGAAGCAGCTGGATTGATAGAATAGTGCAATGGTCCTTTAAAGACTCAATTATGGTACCAACTTAATGGCAATACCTTGCAGAGCTGGGGCAGTGTTCTTCAGAAGGCTGTGTATGCTCTAAATGACCATCCACTCTATGGTGTTCTATCTCCCATAACCAGGATTCATAGGTCCTGGAAGCAAGGGGTGGAAGTGGGAGTGGAACAACTCACTATTACCCCTAGTGATCCACTAGGAAAATTCCTGCTTCTTGTCTTTGCAGCCTTAAGCTCTGCTGGTCTACAGGTCTTAGTTCCAAAATCAGAAGAGCTTCCACCAGGAAACAAAACAAAGTTTCCATTGAATGGTAAGTGTAGATTGACACCTGGCCACTTTGGGGTCCTCATACCTCTAAATCAACTGGCAAAGGAGGGAATTACTGTACTGGCTGTGGTGATTGATCCTGACTATCAAGTGGAGATAGGACTACAACTACACAATGAATATAAAGAAAAGTTTGCTGTGAATTCAGGAGATGCTCTAGGGCGTCTCTTAGTGCTACCATGCCCTATGATTAAGGTCAATGGAAAACTTCAACAACTCAATCAAGGAAGGACTAAGAATGGCCCAGAATCTTCAGGAATGAGGGTTTGTGTCACCCATCAGGCAAAGATAAAGGGAATATGAAATGGGTAGTGCAAGAAGGTAGTGATAAATACGGACTTTGATCACATGACCAGTTACAGAAATGAGGACTGTAAAGGTCATGAATATTTCTTCTTGTTTTGCTATGTCTATGTTTGTATATGTACATAAAATGAATATCTTTGTTTTCGTCTCTATCTTCTCCCTTTATCGTATGACATAAGTTGTATTAGTTTCATGTCATAGTGTTTAAGGATCTCAACTTTAAGATTGAGTATTATCCAAGGACGTGCACCCCATTCTGGAGGGTTTTGGTGTGTTTCCAGTCATATGCAGGACAGTTGAGTATTGTTATGTGAAAAAAATATGTATGTCTGTTATAGTTTCTATTTAGAGATAGAGTATGCTTTAAGGCAGGGGTTCTTAAACTTTTTTGTTCCACGGACCTCTTTGCCAGTCTGGTGAAAACCACAGAACCCTTACTAATCCACACTATATTGTGTATTATTTAATAAATATATAACACCCAAACCAACTCATCCCCACAAGAATAATGCTGTTATTTTTTTAAATTCAAGTTCAAGCTCATGGACCCCTGGTTAAGAACCCCTGCCTTAAGGCAATGTATATGGCTGTCAAGTTCACAAGGGGTAGATTGTGATGATTAGGCTACTGTGTCAACTTGGCTAGGTAGTGTTGCCCACTTGTTTGGTCAAGGAAGCACTAGGCTAATTGTAATTACAAGGGCATTTCATGGACTTTAATCACCAGTGAGTTGATTATATATATGGCGGGTTAATCTAAAATTAACTGAGGAGGTTTCTGTCAGCAATGAGTCATATTTCATTAATCATTTGAAGGCCTTAATAGGAAAAGTGATTTCAGCATTCTGAAGTAGAGAATCCCATCTCTTCTTCAGACAGCTAGCATCTCCTGAGGAACTCATCGAGGCCCTTCATGGGAGTCCCTGGCTTGCAGACTGCCCTACAGATTTCGGCTTATGCATCCCCACAGTTGCGTGAGACAATTTTATAAATTCTCCTGTCAGTTCTCTTTTCCTAGATAACCCTAACTAATACATAGTTTTATGGTGTTGGATAAGAAAAATCATAGTAAAAAAAAAAGATTTTGTTAGACAAATGTCATTTCATCTAGCAAGTCTAAAGCTTGCTACTCAGGGCCTTTAAAAGACTGATGACTTACAGTAACTATCTGCATAACTGAAGAGAGTTTTTAAAAGGGACTATACATCACAGAATTTAGGAAACCAGAAAACGATGGGCAGTTTCCCAATGTGATTTTTAACAGAAATTAGTAAGTGTATCTAAATGCAAATGGTCACCTGATAAAAGCTGAAGTCTTTGCTAGAGGAGCACAGCCAACCTATGATACTATGATACTATGATACTAAGTAGAGAGGATGCTAAAGGGATAAGAATTCTGATTTTTCTTCTCCTGCGCTATAATTTCCTCTGGCCCAAATCCTGAGGTGAGAAATTAAAATAACTTGCTAACACAGTCGTAGAGATCAACCTCTTTGGGCAGAGAACTGCAGGTGGATGGCAAATAGTGGATTTTGAGAGGGAATGGAAAATATCCAGCATCACTATCTTCAGGTCTAGAAGCCAGGAATCCCATGTTATGTTTAAAATATAGGAGTGGACTTGCAAGAGTAAATATTGACTCATAGTGCTCCAGAATCTGCCAACTAGGAGATTATATTCTACAAAGTGCACAGGAAATTGCCAAGTTGTATCACCATCTAATTCTTTTTAGGGAAGAGCAATCATCTTGAAGAGAAGTTACCTGAATGATATACAGGTAATGATATACTGTCTATGATATAATATGATAACACAAGAGTGCTATGCATCCTCACAAATTATATCAGAACTATGTCATGTTGCATATGTGCTTTATGAGAAGTCAAATCACATTAATACCTTAATATTCTATAACATAACCTATATATTTGCATTTAATTAGTGTTAAACCAGAATACATATATAAACATAAATATCAGTGGTTTAGAAAGTGAAGAGCATAAGGAATTATGGTATAGTTTAATAAAATCAGTGAGAGAGCAATATTTTTAAGTCCTCTTTTCATATTAGTTTGCAAATACCAACATATGTTTAATGCTGAGTTACTAGTATAATTAGAACTACTGTTTTCTTATATTTATTCAAAATGGGCATGCCAAGTCCATTTATTTTAGATTTTAGTTTTTTTATTCCATTTATTTCCAATTAAATATTTGTAATATATACATATATACATATATACATATATATATGATGCCTGCCCTATGCTATTCCATAAGCATAGAAGCCTTATGGAATAGACCAGATGCACCTGCTCCAAAGAGACCTTTCTGGAGAAATAGTATATATAATTCTTCTGGGAATATACATTCATTCATTCAGTCTCAGGGAAAGTAAAGCTTGGTTATACCTGCCTTTCATTGATACTCTACACAGAAAGATAAATAATGGTTCAAGTAAACTGTGTAAAATAATTGCAGAGTATGGGAAATCATTGAATGTAAACAACAGCCAAAATTGTGTCTCAACATTTTTAAGTAGCATGTTTATATACTGGAAGAAGTTGTTAATTAAATACTATTTAACAGCACAGCTAAATTTGCATTTTTACAACACATACTTGAAAGTAAATTTATATTTAAGTTATTATACTGCAATTTATATTATTTCATTATGATTCTACTTCTATTCCATTAATATTAATTAGTCTATTTTTAGTTGTCATTCAAAGCAAAAGAACACCGAAGGTAAGTGAACATGGCTTGAGACAGATGGGGTAATGTGACCATATAGCAGAACAAACTATGGATATACTCAATAATATTCTACTTCATCTTCTCCACCAAAGTAAGCAATTTTTATTTGAAAATTTTATTAATCATTAGTCAAACCATGATTAATATGTGGTGTGACATTTTAGATGAAATGGCTGAACCACCTAGAGTATGTTAAAAAACAAACAAACTTATGTTTCTATACAAGTAGCTAATCTAAAATGAGCCATTTTCTGGACAAAGTTGACAAATTCCATATTTACTTTAAATAAATCTTAATAAACATTATTTAACTAAATTTACCAAACATCCTTGTGAAAGTTGTAATGCGAACAGCTCTGTTCATTATTACAAAGCCAATAATTAAATATTTTGGATATGAAAAAAGGGAATAGGGACACAAAATCACAGGGAAGTTTTTAAAAGCTTCCTATAGCTTACAACACCACAGTTTTTTCATAAGAGTAAGAATAATATTACCGGAAGGATATACAGTTTCTTGATTACAATTACTCTCTATATAAGTTGTATTTTTTTGTATTTTTGATGGTATCTGAGTTAGAAAGCTTAAAATTCTTTTATTTATTTATTTTTTTATAATTAAAAAATGTTTCTTTTAAAGTTATTTAGATTACATAAATATTACACAAAAAATATAGGGATTCCCATATGCCCCACCTCACACAAAAATATGGACTGCTTCATGAATTTGCATGTCATCCTTGCACAGGGGCCATGCTAATCTTCTCTTCCATTCCAATTTTAGTATATGTGTATTCTTTTAAAAGAAAACAAATTTCTAATAATTTTATGCAATACTACTTTAGTTTAAGTTTCAAATAAATTTCAGAACTTTGATATTTTAGAGTTGGTAATTAAATAATACTTCTATGCAACTGAACATAAACAGACTATATTTTATTTGTCCTCATGATTATTTCTCAACATGTTCATGTGTCTTGACAATTCATCAAAATCAATAGTTTATAACCTTGGGTGGCTACTAGGGAGAGTGATGAGTAGCTTTTTCCCAAAACATAAGAAGACAGAACTCAGTTTTTTAGGGGAAGGATGAACTATTCATTAAATAATTCTGGAAAATAATAACTGGTCACTTGACAAAACACAACAAATTTTTCTTGGTTGCTTTTAGGATAGTTTGTTGCTCTTTTTCAAGTTCCTTCATGCATGCAGTTAGGTATTTGATTTCAGCTCCTTTCTCTTTTCTAATATAGGCATTTATGACTATAAATATCCCTCTCAGCCCTGCTTTAGCTGAATTCCATAAGTTTTGATATGCTGTGTTCTCATATTCATTCATTTTAAGGCAGTTACAAATTTCATTTGCCATTTTCTCCTTGACACACTGATTATTTAACTTCCATATATTTGTGCCTATTCTGTTTCTCTGCTGCTTATTAATTTCCACCTTCATTCCATTGTAGTCAGAGAAATTACTATGCATAATTTCAATCATTCTAAATTTGTTGAGACTTGTTCTATGTCCTAGCATGTGGTCTATCCTAGAGAATGATCCATGGGCACTTGAGAAGAACGTATATCTTGGTGTATTTGGGTGTTGTGTTCTGTATATGTCTATTAGGTCTCAGACTACCAGTGCTCACCAGTCAACTGCCCTGTGGACTGCCCTGATGCCTTCCCTCTGCTGGTAAGGTACCTGGGTGGAAAGAAAAAAAAAAGAAAAAGAAAGAAAGAAAGAAAAAAGAATTAAAAAGAAATAAAATTTAAAAAACTAAAAAAAATCTCTAAGTTCCCTGTCGCTAGGCTGCTTGTCCCAAAGCTCTGCCTCCCCCATGAAGCAGACTGGGTGCCTGACGATTTGGTGGATCACTCTCTGGTCCCTTCTCTTCCAGTCTGGTTGGGCACCTGACAGCTTGCTGACTGCTTCTCCCTGGCCCCCTTTCCCTCAGGGCATTTGGGCATCTGATGGCTCCCATCTGCCTCTCCATGCCCCACTTCTCCTCAGGTAGGTGGGTGTCTGAGAGTTTGCTGGTTGCCTCTCCTAGCTCCCCTCTCACTTGGGCTATTTGGCACCTATCAGCCCACCTCCTCACTGATCCAATTCGTCTCTCTCCCAGGGCAGGAGAGTATGACAGCCCACCTGATCAGTACCCCTCACCCCTTTCCCTGGAGCCATTTCAGCACCATCTGGTGTGTCTTATTTTCCTGGAACCATCTGAGATCCAGTCCACCCAACCTATCTCTCCTCCTCCCCTACATCTCTCTCCCCCTGAGCTGGCTGGGTGCTAATGCCCACACCTGTTTGCCCTGAAGCTCTGTAGCTCCCTCACCTTGAGAGCCTGCTGGGAACTGGGACACACCCCTGGTCTCCCAGTAGCTTTCCTCTCTTTCCTAGCCTGCTGACCACTGGAATTTCAGCCGAATCACTTCCCCAGCTTCCATCTCTGAGCCTGCTGGTGCTGGCTTGCCTGCCTTATCTCCCATGGCTTCCACTTCTCTCTCCCCTGAACAACTCTGTCCTCCCTCTCTAGCTGCCCTCTCTGATTGCTCCTGCAGTCCTATGGCTTTCCTTCTGCCAGGTAAGCCTGACTACCTTCCCACAGTTTCTGAAGGAGGAGTGCAGCCTGCGATTCCCTACTCTGCCATCACAGATCTCCTCTTGTCCATTATTTAAATAGGTTATTTTTGAGATATAAGATTTCTTTAAATGTGTTGGATAATAAGGCCTTATCAGATAGGTGGTTCCCAAATATTTTCTCCCATTGTGTAGGCTACCTTTTCACTTTCTTGACAAACTCCTTTGAAGCATAAAAGGTTTTAATTTTTAGGATTTTTCTATTTTTCCTTTCATTGCTTATGCTTTGAGTGTAAAGTTTATGAAATGATTTCCTACTATAAGATCTCATCGATTCTTCCCTATATTATCTTCTAGGAGTTTTATGGTCTTGGCTCTTATATTTAGGTCTTTGACCCATCTTGAGTTAATTTTTGTATAGGGCATGAAATGGTGATTCCCTTTTATTCTTTTGAATATGTATATCCAGTTCTCCAAGTCCCATTTGTTGAAGAGACTATTCTGTCACATTTGAATGGCTTGGTGGCCTTGTCGAATATCACTTGGCTGAATATGTGCAGGGCTATATCTGAACTCTCATTTCAGTTCTATCTTGTGCCAATATCATGGATTTTTGTGTGTGTGTGTGTGTGTGTTTGTTTCTTTGTTTCTTTGTTTTGAGGTACCAGGGCTGGGGATTGAACCTCAGACCTTGTATGTGGGAAGCCAGTGCTCAACCACTGAGCCATGTCAGCTACCCTGAGTTGGCTTTTTATTTGTTTGTTTTTGCTTCTTTTGGTTTTAGGAGGCACCAGGGACCAAACACAGGGCCTCCCATGTGGGGAGCAGGCACTCAATTGCTGGAGCCATATCTGCTCCCTACTATGCAGTTTGACCACTATAGCTTTGTAATATGCTTTAAAGTCAGGTAGCATGATTCCTCTCATTTTGTTTTTCTTTTTCAAGATGTTTATGGCTATTCATGGCCTCTTGCCCTTCTGAATAAATTTGATAATTGGTGTATTAGTCAGCCAAAGGGGTGCTGATGCAAAGTACCAGAAATATGGTGGCTTTTATAAAGGGTATTTATTTGAGGTAAAAGCTTACAGTTACCAAGTCATAAAGCATAAGTTACTTCCTTCACCAAATCTGTTGCCACGTGTTGGAGCAAGATGGCTGCCAACTTCTTCAAGGGTTCAGGCTTCCTCTTGCTCTTAAGCCTCTGTGTTCCCAGCTTCTTCCAATATTAGCTGTAGGCTGGTATAAGGGTCATTCCTCTCTGGTTTAGCTGCTTTATTCTCTCCACAATGTCAGCTGTAGACTATCAGGCTCTCTCTCTTCCCAGGGCCTCTACCATGTCTAAGGAACTGTCTCTATTCTTCTGTTTTCTTCTTCTGCGTGTTTACTTCACAGGTCTCCAACATCAAAACTCCAACTCTTTCCTCTGCCCTGTCATTTTTCTTGTCCTACTGACATGGCACAATAAAAATCCTAATCCTAATTTAATCAAGTAAAAGTGAAACCTCTGAAGTTAATACAACCTAATATGCCCAGAGGAACAGACCAGTTTACAAACATAATCCAATATCTATTTTTGGAATTCATAATCAATATCAAACTGTTATAATTGGTTTTTCCCTAAAAATTACTGTTGAACTTTTATTGGGATTGCACTGAATCTGTTAATCAATTTGGATAGGATAGACATCTTAATGATATTTAGTCTGCCAATATCTGAAAATGGAAAGTTCTTCCATTTATTTTGGTCTTCCTTGATTTTGTTTAGCAATATTGTAGAGCTTTCTGTGTACAAGTCCTTTACATCTTTAGTTAGTTAAGTTTATTCCTAGATATTTGAATCTTTTAGTTGCTATTGTAAATGGACTTTTTTTTATTTCCTCCTCAGTTTGCTAATTATTAATGTACTGAAATGCCACTGATTTTTTAGTGTTGATCATATATCCTGCCAATTTACTGAACTCATTTATCAGCTCTAGAAGCTTTGTTGTAGATTTTCAGGTGTTTCTATGTATAGGATCATGTCATCTGCAAATTCTGAAAGTTTTACTTCTTCCTTTCCAATTTGGATGTCTTTTATTACTTTTTGTTGCTAAGGACTCGAGCAAGTACTTCTAAGTGAGTGTGGTGACAGTGGGCATCCTTGTCTTGTTCCATATCTTAGAGGTAAATCCTTTAGCTTTTCAAAATTGAGTATGATGCTAGCTATGAACTTTTCATATATGCCTTTTATCATGATGAGGAAGTTTCCTTCTTATCCCATCTTTTGAAGTTTTTTTTTTTTAATCAAAAAAAGATGCTGTATTTTGATGAATGCCTTATCTGCGTCAATGGAAATGATCATGTGTATTTTTCCTTTGATCTTTTAATGTGGTGTCTTACATTGATTGATTTTCTTATTCTGAACCATTCTTGCATACCTGGGATAAAACCCACTTGATCATAGGGTATAATTTAATTCATATGTTACTGGATTCGATTAACAAGTATTTAGTTGAGGATATCAGCATCTAAGTTCATTGGAGGAATTGTTCTGCAGTTTTATTTTCTTGTGGTATCTTTATGTGTCTTTGGTCTTAGCGTGATGTTAGTATCATAGACTGTTAGGTTATATTCCCTCATTTTCAATTTTTTGGAAGAGTTTGAGTAAAATTGGTTTTAGTTCTTTTTGGAATGATCAGTAGTATTCACCTATGAACCCATGCAGTCCTCAGCTTTTCTTGGTTGGGAAGTTTTTGATGAGTAGTTCAATCTCATTACTTGTGATTGGTCTGTTGAGTACTTCTGTTTTATTCTTTCATCAGTGTAGGTTACTTGTGTGCTTTTAGAAAATTTTCAATTTTATCTAAATTTTCCATCTTGTTGGCATACAATTTTTCAAAGTATTGTCTTATGATACTCTATTTCTGTAGGGTCAGTGGTGATATCCCCTTTCTCATTTCTGATTTTATTTTTTTGCATCTTTTTTCTTTTTGTCCTTGTTAGTCTAGCTAAGGGTTTAAAGGTTTATCAATTTTATTAATCCTCTCAATGAACTGGCTTTTGGCTTTGTTAATTCCTTCTGGTGATTTTTTTATTATCAATTTCTTTTAATTCTGCACTAATCTTTGTTATTTTCTTCCATCTCCTTGCCTTGGGATTAGTTTGTTGTTCTTTTCCTAGTTCCTCCAGGTGTGCAGTTAGGTTGTTGATTTTAGCTCTTTTTCTTTTTCTTTTTTTTTTTTTTTTGAGGTATCAGGGGTCAGAGACAGAACCCAGTACCTCGTATGTGTGAAACTGGCAACACATCATCTTCCCTGAGTTGGTCTTCTTGTTTGTTTTGCTTGTTACTTGTTTTTGCTTTTTCAGAAGGCATCGGGAACTGAACCCAGGACTTCCCCCTTGAGCCACATCTGCTCCCTGCTCTTTCTTTTTTTAATGTAGACTTTTAGGGCTACAAATTTTTTTCTCAGCACTGATTTAGCTGTATCCCCTAAGTTTTGATATGTTGTGTTCTCATTTAATTCACTTTGGGGTAGTTGCTGATTTCTCTCGTAATTTGCTCCTTGACCCACTGATTGTTTAATAGTGTACTGTTTAACTTGCATAAATTTGTGCCTATTCCACTTCTCTGTCCTTTATTGATTTCTAACTTCATTCCACTGTGCTCAGATAAATTATGTCATATAATTATGTCATATAATTTTAATCTTTCTAAATTTGTTCTATGTCCTAGCATCTGGTCTATCTTGGAGAAAGATCCATGAGCCCTCGAGAAGAATGTATATTCTGCAGTTTTTGGGTGTAATGTTCTCTGTAAGTCCATTAGATCTAGTTCGTCTACATATTATTCAAGATTTCTGTTTCTTTATTGAGTCTCTGTTGAGATGTTCTGTCTAATGGTGATCATGGTGTAGAATGTGTAAGTTCCCCACTATGACTATAGAGGCATCTATTTCTCACCTTTGTTTGGTCAGTATTTGCCTCAAGTGTTTTGGGGCTCCCTAGATAGGTGTATAAATAATAATAATTGTTCTTTTTCTTGGTTGAGTAACCCTTTTTATTAAAATATAGTGTACTATTTTGTCTCTTACAATAGATTTGCATTTAAAGTCTATTTTGTCTGATATTAGTATATCTACTCCTGCCCTTTTTTGGTTATTGTTTGAATGTAAAATCATTTTCCAACCTTTCACTTGGAACCTCCTTGCACCCCTGGTTCTAAGGTGAATTTCTTGTAGACAGCATATAGATGGGTCATATTTATTTATCCATTCTGCCAAGGTATGTCTTTTTATTGGAGGTTTAACCCCATTAAATGCAATGTTATTACTGCAAACACAGTACTTTCTTTAGCCATTTTTCTTTAGGCTTATATATGTCATATTTTATTCTTATTTCATTTTTTTCTTTTTGTTTACTCCTACCAATAATGTTCCTTTCTTTGCATGATTTCAGATATCCTATGTTTGGTGTCACGAATTCTTTCTTCTCCCTGTTCAAATCTGTTGCTATGTGCTTCTAGTGTACTTTTAACTTCTTGCATTGTGTCTTTCATTACATTAAGATCTGTTATCTTTTTATATTTTTTTGAAATTTATTCTGTATATTTCCCAGTGTCTTGATATCCTTTATCTCTTTCCTTTGAGTTGATTAAGGAAATTTGTTTGGACATCCTTGATTAGTTGTTCCAAGTAGTGTGTCTCTTCCTGTTTTTTAGATTTTTCATTAGACTGGCCATAACTTCCTGATTCTTAATATGGCTTCTAACTTTTTGCTGATGTCTATGCATCTGATTATCTTGATGGTCTTATTCAGGTGTTTAATATCTCTTTCTAGTCTAAGATTTATTTATTTATTTTTTTTGGTTTTGTGTTCAGAGTCCTCTTTATCACTTGATTACACTTATTCTATATCCTTGTAATTGTAATATTCAATGGGGAAAAAAATAAATCCATAAAAAAAGGAAAGAAAGAAAAGAAAAAAAGAAAAAGTAAAAAAATAAAAAAAATATGGAATGGAAAAGAACAAAAAAAGAGATGGGAAAATAAAAAAAATAAGTGGGAAAATAGTAAACAGGAATAAAAATTTAAATAGGTGAAAAAAGAAACAGGAAAAAAATTAATTAAATTAAATTAAAATAAAATAAATAAAATGAAATGAAATAAAATTCCAGATAAGTGAGAAGAGATGAAAGAAAGACAAAAAAGGGAAAGGCAGAAAGGAAGGAAAGACAGAGAAAGAAGAAAATAATAAAGAGAAAAGATTGAAAAGATGGTAAAATAATAATAATAAAAGATAAAAAGTGAGGAAAAAAGAAATGGAAAAAGGGAAAAAATGAAAGATGAGAAATGGGAAGATAAGAAAGAAAAGAAGAAAAATAGGATAAAAAGAAATGGAAATAAGGAAGAGGAGAAGAAGAAACAAACAAGCAAAACAAAAGGAAACAAAAATCTGGATCTTCTTCTCAGACCACCAGGACTGGCTAGGCTCCTCTTCTCAGACTATTTTGACCAATCACCCTACAAAACAAACAAACAAATGGGGAAAAAAAATGGTCTTCTCTCTTTGACCACCAGTGACTCACTTTTCTAGACCTCTCCACTTCTTATACCTGCCAATCAGCCATCCACCCACACCAGTCTCTCCACCAGTACCTAGATCAGATTTTCTCTTTTTTTTGAAAAAAAAAAAAAAAAAAGGAAAAAATGGAAATAGGTAAAAAGAAAAAAAAAAAAAAAGGAGCCCCCAAAAAAACAAACTCTGGCTAAGTTCTTCAGCTCTCCCCGTGGGTTGCCCTGCTCTCCCCTACCTTAGGCAGACTAGGCGCAGACCCACATGTGGGATCCCTCTTAGCCTTTTGCAGATCAGAAATTTTAATAGTCTAAGTGATCACTTTTTGTTTCATGAATTGTGCCTTTTGTTGTTTTATTTAAAAAGTTTCCACCAAAACAAGTCATCTAGATTTTCTTCTATAAGCTTTATCTGAATTACTTTTGCTCCTTTGTCAATGATCAGTTGACTATTTGTGCAGGCCGATTTCTAGTGTTGCTTTTCTGTCCCATTGATGTACATATCTATTCTTTTTCAAAATGTTCCATCTTATACACTGTAGCTTTATAGTAAATCTTGAAGTTGGGTAGTGTCATTCTTCCAAATTTGTTGTTCTTCTTCACTATTGGATTGTCTAATCTGGGTCTTTTGGCATTACACATAAACTTAATTAGTTTGTTAATATCCACAAAATGGCTTGCTGGAATTTTGATTGGGATTGTGTTGAATCTATAAATCACAATCCAGAGAATTGACATCTTAACTGCAATGAGTCTTCTAATTCACAAATATGGAATATCTCTCCATTCATTTAGATTTTCTTTGATTTCTTTCAGAAGAGTGTTGTATTTTTTCCACATATAGATCTTATATATTTATTGCTGGATTCATTCCTAAGTATTTCATTATTTGGGGTACTATTGCAAATGTTATGTGGTTTTAATTTCAAAATGTAATTATTAATTATTAAATTTTGGCATATATGACAATAATAGACTTTTATATTACCCATATATTCTGTGACCTTGCTATAATCACTTTTTAATTCTAGAAGTTTTGTTGTTGATTCTTGGGATTTTCTCCATAGAATATTATGTCATCTGTAAACAAATACAGCTTTATTTCTTCTTCCTCAATTTGTATAAATTTTATTTCTTCTACTTGTCTTATTTTACTAGGTAGAGCTTACAATAAAATGTGGAATAGGAGTGGTAATACAGGACATCTTTGTCTTTTTCCTGAAACTAAGTGAAGGTACCCAGTTTCTGAGACCAATAACTATAAGATGGCTGTATGTTATTTTGTAGTTGTTTTCCAATCAAATTGAGGAATTTCCTCTCTATTCTTAGTTTTCTGAGAGTTTTTATCATAAGTGTGTGTTGGATTTTGTCAATTGCATCTTAATATGGATGTGATAGATTACATTGGTTGATATTTCAATGTGAAACCATACTTGCATACCTGGAATAAATGCCAGCTAGTCTTGCTGTATAATTTTTAAAAATTTTTGTTGCATTTGATTTACAAACATTTTGTTGAGGACTTTTAAATTTATGTTTATGAAGATATTAGCCTGTAATTATGGGAAGACATATTAGTTTACAATTAAATTAATATTTTAAAGATATTAAATCTTGCTTGTGTTCATTATCTTTAAAGTAAGATTCTCTTTTCTCTACTGAATTTCAGGGAATGAATTTTGAAGTTTGCATTTCTTCTACTACATTATATTATAAAGATACACAAATCATTGTTTATGAGTATAGTGAATATTTTAATATTTTGCTTGTGATTATCAAATCATGGAAGCTAATGTTGTGAGTCCCTTTTAATCAAGAAACTGTCTCAGGTACTGAGGGTGCTGTTGACATAAACCTTTTGCTTTCAGCCCTTCCAAGATTGGCCACAGTTGCAGAAACCTACCTTTTTCACAGTCCTAGTCCCTTCTCGGGTACACTTCATCCAATGGCTTATTGATTGTGGTCATAAAAGCATGGACATCTCAGCCCACTTTAAGACAACTACAAAGAGCCATTCTAGCCCTGTATCTTTTTGTGGAGCTTTGGGCTTGCATGAGAGTTTGATTTCTCTTTCTGCCCAGTCCTGCTTTCTCCCTCACCATTTCATAACTATTTATTCCAAGAACACTGCTGCACAAAAGCTCCAACTCAAAATATGTATCCTGAAACTCAGTTTAAAACACCTTTAAAATGTTAACATACGCTTTCTATGTAAATGAGAACAGTCTGTTGCTGACTTGTTTTCACTCCTGTTAAGAATCACAAGTTACCATTCATCAAAAGGTAACTTTTTAAAGATCAACACAATCAGAACAAAAAAGTTCTCTTATTTATTTAAAGTATGTCTCTTAAAGTAATTTAAAATTTTAGAAGCAATGATAGTTATATCCTGTCTACATTCTAGATCACAGCAAAATATAAGCCAATAGTGATGAATCTTAATTGAGATGCAAATAGAATCATGCCTTCTAAAATGTAAAATCCCTGAATGTAGATTGTTGATGAAGCAAGTGGTGTTATTCCTTTCTCCTCTTCTGGTTTTCCACAGACAGACCAGGAAATAGGGAGTCCATGCAGTTGAAAATGCTCCAGAAAGAACAATTTACATGAAATCATCCAGGTATAGTTGCAGAAGAAATATATCAAACTTATGAAAGCCTAAAACAAGAGGTGAGAAATCAAAGTTACCCAATTGGTGCTATTTAATATAACTTTTATTTGTCTTTACACACTCAACAAATGGGCTTTTTATTATCCTTTATTAATGGACAGCACTGAAATATTTCTAATTCTTTTTTTTTCTTCAGATGAGCTAGAGAGAATTAAAATAGACTGAAAATTATTAAAATTAACCTACATGAGTAATTTTTCCAAAACAGACTAATAATATTAGTTATATCTGTATGTTGCAATTCACCTTCAAGAAAATTAAGAAGAAAAGAGAGGGGGGAGGGATAGAGATTGAGACATAGAGAAAAAAATCATCATATCTTGGGGGTGTAAATTATATGGGTGAATACTTTTCCAAAACTCATTTAACTGAAGCATTTATGTGCTGTGCATTTCACTGAATAAAAGTTATCCAACAATAAAAATTAGAGAAGTTTAAAAAAGATGATTAAAATATTTATGGTGCTGACTTGTTACAGATGAGGTATCTTAAAAGAGATATATGAACTATACAGGATAAGGGAAAATGACAGTGCCAGAGAAATTTCGATTTTAAATAGAGTACTCAGAGAGATAAGTCTAATTGTGAATGTGTGAGATCTGAGTGAAAATTGAAAGATTTGCAAGAGTAATATATGAAGAAAGAAATTTGGTATGCAAAAAAGAGACATGATTTCTGAGACAGAAATGAAAAAAATATATATATTTGCTCTTTAGGCAACCTTTAAGTATATATACATATATTTTATTAGTTTTCAAGACCTGACTGGTGTAGAGTAATGTTTTCTCTTTATTTATATACCTCGTGTCAAATTCAGAGACTGAAATATGTTTGCCTAATTTATATGTTTCTCAAAATCAAGGGAGATTTCTTTTTCTTAGTCCAAGTATAAATTTTGCTATTTAACAATAAGCATTGATATTTTCAATTCCTGACAGCATGTCTAACTGTTGTGAGCTGCTGGTTCTATCTCCTATTCAGACCCATACTAAAGTTGACACAAAGGAACAGTCTATGTACCTTTGTAATTAACATTAAAAATTGTGAGAGACAAAAATGAAACAAAACAAAAATTGTGAGAGAACTTGTAAAAATAGTTTTAGTAAAATTTGGGGGGAGGGGCCAAGAAGGTGTGTCAGTTCATGTACTCTAAAAAGCAGATGTTAAGACAATATTATATGTGCAAAATACGTATTGGAAAAAATTCCAGTGAATGATAAATGGGGGCAGGCAGAAGTAGGTGAGAAGTTTTCAGACTGTAACGACGGTATGATATCTGTGAAAGAAAATAAGTAAGAAAGTATTGGGCAGGGAGAAGGTCAGACTTCAGCACTTCTCTTAGATAGTCTTGGACAGGCCAACTGGGAGACCCTAAGGTAAATTTGCCCAGGAGTATCGTCAAAATAATCAGTCATTGATGGGTGTAGCCCAGTGGAAATTTGGCCTTAGTGCATATACATGATTGATCCAAAGGGCTGAAGCAGGAGCTATCAGTGAAACATATGTCCCAAACCAGGTTTTCTTACAAGAGATCTGATGAGTAAAGTTCTGTTATGGCTATATGGGAACATCAGAGAAAAGTAAAATAATGCCACATGTGAGGAACAAATTGAAAGTTTTTTTTTAAAAAGTCTATGGTGCCCTGGATTCTCTGCCAAAGAGTACCATCTTGCCCTGAAATAGCAAGGACTGACAGTTTTATCATAGGTTAAGGTAAATGTCTATAATAGTCTATTTCTAAGTTTTTTATTCTGCCCGAAAGTTCCTGCAAAACTGGTTATATTGAATGCCTTAATATTTATTAAGGCATCTTTGTTCTTGTATTTCAAAATTTATTTAGCTATACCAGTATCTTCATAGAATAGATTTGTTTAATTACTCTCCCAAATAGTAGTAGATTTCTTATTAGAAATTCATTATTTTAGGGATTTTTTGAAGACATCCTCCTTCTTAAAAGGTTTATTCTTTGTAATCATTAATGTATGTTAACTCATCATTTATTCAAGTTACTTATGCTTTTTCCAAAAATGTCCTATGCATATTTTTAAAAGTTGATTTATAGATATCAACTTTTATGATTTTATCAACAATTTATGATACTAGAATTCATAGTGAGAGCATATGATACTCTTATGGATTCCTGCTAGGGGAGACAAACTATATTATTTTAAAGTTCATCTTCTATTTGACAAATGTGCTGAATTCTAACATTAATCATAATATTTTGTTGCTCTGTCAGACTTCCATGTAGATTATCAAATCACCTGTAAATAATTACAAGCTTTATTATCCTGAAAACCTCTGTATATCTTATTTCATTTAAAGTGGTTCATTCTTCTAGGATTATTTTCTAGATGAAAATATCAACAAGCACTTCTTTCTAAGCATACCTTTTCTCTGCTCTAGCTGTTTCTTTCTTCCAAATAAGTTCAGGGTCCCTTTTGTCTACCGAAGGACTTCTAAGAGATTTGCTTTTATTCTTTTCATGCAAGTCCATTGCCCTCACTTTCACTATATATCCAGAGTCAAGGAAAAGAAGTCAACAACCCATAATAATTTACCATGTCATTTTCTATTAAAACATACTAAAAATATATTGGTTTATAAACTTTTTTAAAAACACACCCTATTTCAGATGTTTGTTTCATATTAATAGCTTACAAGTTGTCATTTATGTGCTTTCAACAAGGAAAAGCTGGACAAACTCAAAATCAATAACAGTTTTGAACCAAAGTACCAAGGTCACAGAGCAAAGCATCACTATGAATTCTGAGAGACTGTTGTATTCAGTGAGAAAGAGTAACCGTACCTGGAACAGAAGCCACTGGAGTCATAAACTGTGGGAAACATTTAAATGGCAATTTTTATGACTATCTGGAAGCTGAATGTGGACTAGCATTCAGCTGGTGGCCTCAGTCTTAGAGGAAGCTCAGCATATTCATGAACTTTCCTTCAGGAACCCCACTTGTCACTATGAGGATTGTCACCATTGTTGTCACCTTGTTGTCACCATGAGATCTACTCATGGCTCTGACAATGAAAAAAGAGTAACCACTGTGAAACACTCCTATTTGTTTTTCACCATAAAACAAACAAAGAAAAAACCTACCTTTATGGAAAAAGCTTTGCCTGAATGAAATCCTGAAACCTTATATAGTCTGAGGAAAAGGAGCTTCTGACAACTACAACTGCTAGTAATTATACTGGCTTTCTAGATCAGCTCATGGAGTTGGGGAGAAAAATAGTCAACAGTGGTCAGGGCTTCTAGGAAATTGATTGGGAATGATGAATCCAAAGAAGAAATATGGGGCAAGGGAGAAAATATATTACTTGGGATGGAACAAATACTTGTGAAAATTAGAACACTGTGACACAGACACTCTAAAAGACATAAAATTAATAGGAAGATTGCAGATCACTCCCCTGTCCATAACTTACTACCACACCAAAAGGACTCCAGTATAATGATGGTTGCCTTTAGCTGAAAGAGTTACAAGGTATAGACTTTCTCTAAAAAAGAGCACAACGGGAAGATGTAAAGTCAAGAGAGGAGATAAAATCAAGGAGAAGAGAGGAATTTGAACACTCTGGTATGCATATATAAAACAAATATTAGATCCAGGCTTTCCCCTATCCAGATTAATATAAATCTTCACATTAAAGACTTATTTGACTCAATTCCTATACTGGTTACAACATGTACAGTTTATAGCAAAAATTATAAAGCACTGATTACAATATGTACAGTGTATAACAAAAATTATAAAATACAACAAAGATGGAGAAAAAGCAAGCAATGGGACAAAACCCCTTTATGACAAAGATGTTGGGATGTATGGAGAAAGTAGTTTAAATAACTTTGATTAATATTCTAGGGATTTTATAAAAAAAAAACAAAACAATGGACAGCCTACAAGAACAGATGGGATATATTATCAGAGAGATGAAAACTCTTGGAAAGCATATTTCTAAAAAACGAAAACACTGAAAAAGAAATGAAGAATGCCTCCAACAGGTCATCAGTAGACTAGATACAGCTAACAGAAGAATTCATGTGATTGAAAGTTTCGGCTAGAAACTTTCCAACTGAAATGCAAGAAGAAAAAATAATGAAAATAAGAACACAACATCCAAGTTTTCTGAAAAAATATTAAAATATGCAGCATACTCACAATAGGAAGCTAGAAGTAGAAAATAGAGAATGAAACAAAAGAAATATTTGAAGTAATATGATCATGAACTTTCCAAAATCAGTGGCAGACACCAAACCTAGGATCCGAAAAGCACAGAGAATATTAATCAGTAAAGATAGATAGAAGATAGATAGATAGATAGATAGATAGATAGATAGATAGATAGATCACCTAGGCATATTATATTCAAAACAGTGAAAAAGAAAGACAGAGAATCTTAAAAGAAGTAAGGAAAAAAACAGCTTACTTAGAGAGGAAAAGAAAAATATTTTGAGTGGACTTCTTATAAGAAACTATGCAAGAAAGAAGAGAGGGGCATGAAATATTTAAAGTGTTGAAGGGAAGGAAACACCTCCTTACTTGCCCAAAATTTTATAATCAGTGAAATTTTCCTTCAAAAGTTAAGGAAAAATTAAAATTTTCTCATAGAAACAGTAACAGGAAATTCATCACCATCAAACCTTCACTACAAGAAATGTCTAAAGACCATATTCAGGTAGAATTAGGTAATATAAGTTAAAATTAGCATCTGCATAAAGAAAGGAAGAGTGCCATGGAAGGGGTGAATGAAGGCAAAACAAAATCTTTTACTTTTCTTAATGTTTTTAAAATATAATTGTTCCTTTAATGCAGTATTAGTAACAATGTATCAGGTGATTATAGTATATGGATAAGTGATATGAATAGTAGCAATGTCATAAAGTACAAGAGAGATGGGTATTCTGTTATAAGGTACCTGCTCTACAAGGAAATAGTAATATTTTGACAATGTTCCTTAATAGTTTGTAACAAAGGTTTCACAATAATGTAAGATGTTAGTGGTATGGAGGCTTGTATGATGATATGCATGTTTCTTTTGTAAATTCACAAATTTAACTATACATTTATTTTCATCTATGTTCATGTATGAATTATAAACTTCAATAAAAGTTTATTAAAAATGTGTGTCATAAACTTTAAGGCAATCAATAAAAACTTTAAAGAAATATATATGATATTTTATAAGAGGAGAGAAAATGAAATCATTTAAATTGCTCAATAAAAACAAGAAATAACAGAATTAGAAAGAAAAAGAAACAAAAAATGAAACATATAGTTACATACATGGTAGATACTTAGATACTAAACTAGATATATATATATAAATAATTACTTCAAATATGACTATTTTAAACACCAATTAAAAGTCAGAGTTGATTTTAAACTGGTCAGTTGTGTATTTTCTAAATAAACCTATTTTAAATTTAAATATGCATGTGGGCTCAAAGTAAAGGGATGGAGAAAGATATAGCATGCTTACATTAATTAAGAGACACTTCTAGTAACTATATTAAGTTCGTATAAATATACTTCAGAACAAGTTAGATGAACAGAGATAAAGAGGGACATTACATAATGATAAATAAACGAGGGTATTGAAAGTGTGTGGACTTAACAGAGCATCAAAGTGTTTGAGGCAAAATCTGATAGGACTGCAAGATGAAAGACACAAATCCTCTAATCAATTGAGACTTCAAGACTCCTCTGTCAATAACTGACAAATCAAGCAAGCAGTAATTTAGTAAGAATTTGGATGACCTGAACAGTACCATCAATAAAATTGGCATAATTGATATTTATAGACCGCTCCATCCAATAACACCAAAAGATTCATTCTATTTATGTTCATATGGAACATTAACCAAAATGGAACACATTCTGGTCTATAAAAAAAAACACCTTAGCAAACTATAAATATATATATATATATAAAATATTTAAAATATATAAAAAAGAATATATAAAAAAAGAATAGGAATTATTCTTATAATTCAAAGTAATTTTTTCAGAACACAATGGAAATAAACTATAAATCAGTAACAGAAAGCTAAAAATCCTGAAATATTTTGGAATTAAGAAGCACACTTATAACTAATCCATGAATCAAAGAGGATGTCTCAAGAGAAATCTTAACATATTATATGCTAAATGAAAATACATCCTATCAATATTTGTATGAGGTGGATTAAATCACATTTGTAGCATTAAATGCTTATATTAGAAAAGAAGACATTTCAAATATCAATAACCTAACCTTGCGCTTTAGAAAAATAGAAAAAAACCACAAAGTTACAGGTCAGATATTTCTGTTAATGTGAGTTTTGATATTTTGTGTTTAAAAGGAATTGATTGCTTTTAACTAAATTATCAAATTTCAGCGTTTAGAGTTGCTTGTAGTATTCCCTTGTTATTCTGTTAACTTGCATGGGCTCAATATTGATGGCTCCTCTTTATTTCTGATAGTCATAATTTGTTTCATCTCTTTTTTCTTCACTAGCCTAATTAGGATTTTATTAATTTCATTAGTCTTTTCTGAGAAGTAACTTTGATTACATTTATATACGCTATTGTTTTACTTATTTTATATTTACTGATTTCTGGTTTTATTTATTTCTTTTCTTCTATTTGTTTTAAACTTATTTTTTGAGTTATATCTAGTACAATAAGATAAGAAGAAATAGAATGTATCCACATTGGAAAGAAAGATATTCAATGATGGCAAGATTGTTTATGTGGAAAACCCCAAAGAATATAAACAAAGACGAAACTTCTGGAATTAAAAAGAGTTTCAGATACTAGGTAAATTGCTTTGTTATATACCAGAAATACACAAGTAAGATTTGAAATTCAAAAATATACCATTTATTATACTACAAAACAAAGATATGCTTTGGTATAAATTTTAAAAAATAATCATAGATTCTATAAGCAAAAAAACTACAAACATTTAAAAAAATGAAAAAAAAGGAGATGTAAATAATTGGAGAGCTATTCTTTGTCCACTGACTGGATGACACAATGTTGTTAAGATGTCATTTCTCAACTTGATCTATAGATTCAATGCAATCACAATAAAAATTCCAGCAAGATATATTGTAGATATTGACAAAATAAGGACAGATGACATAGAATAGTAAACAAAATACTGAGTAAGAAGGAAACATTAGAGGACTCAGAATGCCTGAATTTGAGATTTACAATAAAGATACAGTTATCAAAATAGCATGATATTGGTGAAAGAATAGACACATAGGTCAAGGGAACAGCATAGAGAGCCCAGAAATAGATCCACATGAATATATATTGGTTTTTGAAAAAGGTTCAAAGATAGTCTTTTCAACAAATGGTGCTTTTATAATTGGACATCCATATGCAAAAAATATATGTAAGGAAACATAGGCACAGACCTTACACCTTACACAGAAACGATCTTAAAATTCATCATAGACCTAAATATAAAAGGAAAAAGTATAAAACATGTAGAAGAAAACCTAGGAGAAAATCTGCATGACCATGGTTTTGGTGTATGTGTTTAGACACAACATCCAAAGCATGATCCATGAAGGAAAAATTTTAAAAAGATAAGTTGGAAGGATTGTGAGTAGATGGGAGAGTAGGAAGCTACAAGAATCAGTCCTTCCATCAAAACAGCTCTTGAACTGGCAAGAACTGTCTGAAAAAATGACTTTGAAACTCTAGAATCTACTGGAACACTGTGTGGCATCCAGGTAGTAGCAGGAGAAAGACACTGGTAAATTGTGATAAATACTAGTGAGTTTCCCCCTCCCTGCAGTTGCTACCATACCTCTTTCCTCAGTTTCATGACATCCAAGAGTGGGGACTGGAGATTGGGCTCCTGGTGCAACTTGCTGTTGCCAGGGTGGGACATAATGATCTAGTCCTCCAAACACCAAGCTGTGTGTGGTCTGATCTCAGATCTCTAGCTTTGATCAGCTATTTCAAAATTCTGGGAGCCAGTTCTGAGAGTGGGATCGTTCAAAGCCCCCTTGAGCAAAGGCAGCAGAGGAATCTTAAAGACAGAAATGTACCACACTAATGAAGGATGTTGTTAATGTGGGAAAGTGTGGGAGAGATAGGATGTGGGGCATATGGGAATCCCCTACATTTTTTATGTAACATTTATGTAATTTATGTATCTTTAAAAAATAAAAAATAAAAAGAAGACTAAGGAAAATAGTTAAAGGACTGCATTAATTGGAGAAATGCTGAATTAAGAAAATGCAGCTTCAAAAGTCATAGAAGAAGCTCGTGGTGCCCTTGTTAGCCCCCTTGCAGGGTGGAGTCAACTTGTGAACCCATTGTGAGTTCCTGGCCCTTTCCCAGAGGGTAAAAAATAGCCCTGTTTGCATATTGGAGTGCATATATGTCAGTGCTAAAATATCAGGTGGAAGTCTGACAGACTGAGCTAGGAATGTGTCTTGGGCTTGCTCTCAAACTTTGTCCTGAAAGCAGAGAAGTAGCCTGTAGACAGCAAGGGAAGTGTGAGAAACAATTAAATAGGAGCAGGCTGGGGCAAAGGACCACCTCCATTAAGTTACTCAAGATCAAGAAAGCACCCCGGAGTGGGAGGAGTTCTTTTTCAAAGAGTGTAGAAGGGACATTCCCTACAACATCTGTAAATTGTAATTGGGGAATTCCTAACTCACAAGCCTATGAACAGAAGCCTATCCATGGCTCTGGCTTCATACAGTGGCACAGGGACAGGTAAGACAGAGAAAACTGCACACTTCCTCTTTGCCTAGGACTAATCTTACTCATAGGAGGACTAAGCTCTGAAGGAGACCACCAGCCCAACAAAATAATTTTTCCAAGACATTGAAAGGTAATTTTTGCCTTCCTTTTTTTGTTTTGATAGTCCCTGGAATTCAAGAAAATCTCTGTCCTACAACTAGCTGGATAAAAACTAAGGAACACACAGCTCAGGGACATAATTCCAGAGTTAACATTTAAGATATTGAAATTTAAAGTGTGCAACAAAAAGTTACAAGACAAACAAAGAAACAGGAAATGATGGCTCATCCAAAGGAACAATATAAAATTCCAGAAACCACCAACGAAGAGTGCCTGACTTTAGACTTTGTAGACAGTGACTTTGAAAAATGATCCTCAATACATTCAAGGAGACAAATGAAACTACAGAGAAAGAATGATATGAGGAAAACCAGGATTGAAGAATGTAGAACTCTCTCCAGAGAATTACAGGAGTTGGAAAACACAGTAACTGAAATGAAGCAGTTCCTAGAAGGTTTCAACAGCAGATTAGAGGTGTGGCAGAAGAAAGAATCAGTGATAGCAAAGACAAGAGAACTGAAATGATTCAGGATGAGCCTACTTAGTATCTAGATCTTGGTTTCTAACACTGTTCTTCCGTAGATGGAATCAAGGCTTCTTGGAGAAATAGCTGTTTCTAACACTGATGCAAGAAATATACAATATACAAGAGCCTGAAACAAGTTGTAGTGTCAAAAGTAAGGAGGAACCAAAAATCCCCCCAAATCACAACGATTGAATTTATCTAAAGGATACAGGAGTCAAATGAAAGATTTCCCAATGGCCAAAGTTAGAACTTTTGAGCATGAAAATAAATAACATAGTACTAGATTATAACCCCATGTATAACATAAAACATAAAACTTACATGATTTCATAATCACATATAAATGAACAGATAGATAGATAGATAGATAGATAGATAGATAGATAGATAAATGGGGAGATTGGAAAACTGCTGTGCAGAAAAAATTCACATAATTTTTAAAGATACTCTGCCCTCGAAAAGATGGAGCACAACTTCCCACTCCTTAAAAGCAAACTGTGCAGAGTGATGCAAAAAGAGTAACTATCTAGTGGAGAACCCTGACAAACTCTTCCTCAGGCAGGTGATCAATATCAAGGTTTCCATAAGCAGCGATCGGCCATGTTAATAGATATGCACCCTTTATAAGGTGCAATAAAAATGACACTTCCTTGGTATTCCTCCCCCAAATCTATAACCCAATCTACTCATAGGACAACATCAAAAAATCTCAACTGAAGGACATTATACAAAATACCTGATCAATAAACCTCAAAACTGACAAGGGTAACAAAAACAAGGAAGATCTATAAAACTGCCACAGCCAAGTTGACCTAAGGAGGCATGAAGACTAAAGTCAGTGTGAAACGGACAGTATGTAAAACCCAATAAAGTATGTCCATTAATTTGAGAGAAAGAGTCAGTAAAATGTTGACTAAATGTTGACTATAGTTTTATACTATTTATGATAATTTATCATTTTGTGACATTCAAGCTTTTCCATACACACTGTGATTAACATTGCATTTAACAATCTGTTGAGGAAATAATCTTGATTGGACTCTGAACAGGGTTATGAAACACAATATTCAAATACTTTCTTTAAGATGATACATTCAGGAAAGAGAGCTCATGTTCAATGAATGACTGGTATTGAAGTATATCTTCATTCCATAGTTGTCTAGGTATCACTTAGATGTCACTTGAAGTCATAAAAGATTGTAATTTGTTAAAACATTTGTATCAAAATTGAGTTACAGAATAAATTATGTGACATTTATAGAATGCTAGGTATTCAATTATAATCATAACTACATATTTCTACATATTTCTTTATATTCAAATTTATGTAATCCATCATTGCATAGTATAGTATAATTTTATCAATTTATCCACATGAAATATGTTATTTCCTAAGAATATATGAAGACTAAATTTTGTTTGAATTAGACCAAATTCTTGGTTTCCATCTTAACACATATCTTATAATTTTAAAAAATTGGGGCACCATGTCCAAAAACTATATAGGATTTGCAAATAAGCAGATGGACTAGACAGCTCAGGATCCAGTCCTGGAAATGTGGATTAGTGAGATTTGAAGAAGTTAGCATTTTTATCAACAGTCAGAGATGAACAAGTACTAAATTTTGAGAGGTAAACCATATCATTATAGGAAATGACTGGAAAAAGTTGGATCATAATCACATACTATATTGATGTAAACATCAGATAAATTTTAAATCTAAATGTGAGATATGAAACTAATAGAAGAAAATGCAGGAGATTAGTTTTTGTGACCCTATTGTGTGAATTCTGTATTTTAGGCAAGATTGTTCTATAAAACCACACTTCTCAAAACTTTTCTAAAAAAGAGAAACATACAAAAAAATTAAGGGTTTTCTGTTCAAAAGTGGAATCCACAGAAAAAAAATGAAAATTATTTATTATCTATTATGGACACAGCCCTATGCAAGGTGCAGCAAATTAAAAATATGCAATGTGAGCTATACTTTGCACATATCCTTATACTGTGGCTTGGGAAACAAAACTGAGACAAATACACATCATATAATGCAAAAATTCGAGAGCAGCTAAAATGTGGAACATAAACAGTATGTGTTTTATCACATCATTTTCCAGAATGTCTGAAAGACATACTAAAGGAAAAGTATTGTCTATTGATCAAAAGAAATGCTTACATTTTAAATTGCTCACTCCTCTCTTTCCCATGACATTTTGGAATTTCAATATAGCATATTCTACAAAGTATCTATTTATGCCTCCTTCATAGGTGACTCCCTCTTATTTGTCTAGATATCACCTACAAATGCAACTGTGACTGATACATTGTAAACATTAAGAAAGTTTTGTAAATTAAATCTGAGATATAGTAGAAAAATCTACCATTCAAAGTAATGAATCAACAGATAATTTGATGAGATAAATTATAGATACAAGATAATTTAAAAATTACATGGAAATTTTCAATTAATAAATTAGCTACTTGAAACATTTTCCATAATTTAAAACAACATTATTAATCCAGCAGTCAATATCATGAAGCATTGTGGACTTTCTTTACAATATATGCAATGCTGTAAGTATAATATTAGCAAGGTATTTCAAATGGCATATTTTGCATCTTAAATCTAGTCATAAATAAATCATTTTTGGAGTCACCAATTAGAAAAATGGTGAACAACCCAAAATACTTGGTTAAAAACAGCAAATGACTTTTTTGATTACATAAAAGCAGATATCTCATTGTGATGCAGAGTCTAGAATTTTGAGATTATGATGCAATGGAACACCTATTTTAATATTTCATGAGTTTATATAAGCAGATTTTATAAAATTTGGGTCTTTATTCATTAGGCAAAAATATATTTATTTAGTTTTCACAATGGATGGGGTATAAAACTAAGGATTTCAAACATATATTAGAATTGCAGATGATAGCCCAGAGATTCTTCTATCATCTTGTATAAGATGATGAGTAAAGCATGGGCCACTGGGAAAATAATATAATAAAAGATTCATTGTGTTTCATTTATTTCAGGCTGGATTATTAAGTCATCTCATTGAGCCTATTACTATGACATGCACAAAATACACGTTTAATTGTTCAATTCAAGACCATGGCAGTCTAGTCTCTGATAAGCTTTCTTTTATCTAAGTTGTATTTTGTTCTTCTTTGTTTTATAATGTTACATAAGCAATTAATTTGGTAAATCTCTCAGAGATTCATTTTCACCACAAGCCATTGCTATTGGATTTAAAAATATTTTTAAAAGAATTAATTTACATATAACACCAGTTAATCCTTTGTAAATCATTATGCAAAGAAAGACCTCTAAATATACACATTAACATACCTAATATAGTTCTTAATCTAGTACCTTTACTGAGATTTGTTAAAATATCTGTCAAAAGTACTAATTCATCAATTAGCAATTTTTAATTAAAATTCTTAATATTTACAGCAATATGGAATAATATTTTGATGCTGAACAGCAAAGTAGAAAATTGTTTTGTAATTCCTCAGACAAATTTAGAAATAATAATGAAAACCATAAGGTAAAGTAAAGCATGACTCAAACAGCATCAGGAAAGATTGGTTTTAGTCTCAGCACCATTGCTACATGTGACCTTGGGCAAGTTATCAACCTCACCTGGTGTTATCACATCCCTTAAGTAAGGGTTTTAATTTAAACCCTCCAAAAAAATCTCCTCCAGTTGTAATAATCTTATCTATATACTCTATATGATAATTTGAAAAATTCAAGCATTACACTGATTAGACCTTGTTTCAAATACAACTTACAGAAAAAGAATATATAGCTTTTGGTGTTTAAACTAGTTATATGATATTAGAGGTTTAATTTAAAACACACCATGGTAGTAGCATTCCTGTGATATATAATTATAATATACCATCAAAATAAAATCAGGAGAATTATGGCCAATTATAATATTATAGGTCATCATATAGGAAGGTTTAAAGACAAAGATGTCAGAATGTGATTCCTTTCAAACACACTATCAGTAATTATTTCTATAAAGTCCAGTTTTCCCCTAGTATGTAGAGGAAGTTACAGCAAACATGAAGATCCTCTCAAGGTTGAACTCATATTATATGTATGAAATAATTATTACCTAATCCAGACATTGTTCATCTATTACATCTACCAGAAAGACTTCTGCTAACTGCTAATTTCTACAGAGACTAAATGCTGTGCTTGGGATGAGGTAGTGTCATATCTTGTTCCAATAATGGAAGCACTATGTAGTAAAGTTGGATAGTGTCTAACACACCTTGAAATGTGTATTTCTGTTTAAGCCAGAGACTTAAACCAAAATACAATTTAGTTTTACTTAAATTAGAAACACCATGCCACTTCATTAGCATTATGTTGACTTTTAAGATGAATAATACATAGATTTCTAATGTGAAACAAAAATGCATCCTAAAGACCTCAGCTTGGTGGCAGTTATATTATTTGAAATGCTAGTGATACTCCTGATGAACAAGATCAGCTCATGGCATGTGAAAACAGAATCATGATCTAATATTAAATTATTTACTAAATATTTTAAAATTGAATTGATATTTTAACTCTGCAAAATATTGAAAAGAAAACCTAACTTTTAAAAAGTTTGTAAAATTCCAGAAAAAAAACAGTGATCAAAGTGGCAAGCCAAGCACACAGGATAATGATTAAGTATATATTTTAATTTTTTCACTAGTAACGAAGGAAGTTTAGCCCTTCAAAACATTCTTCTTCAATTGACCATTTACTAGTAATGGAGGCCTTGGCAATCACTACTGCTAAATCTTTTTTGGCTCTGCTCTGAGGTATATCTAGAATCTAGGAACTTCACATGACCTCCACTTGCGTCTATCCTGTAATGAGCTGCTATCTATTCTCAACCGTATTTCTAAAATAATTCCTAACTGGCTTCCCTTCTAGTTTTGTCCACATGCCTCTTACATGCCAACCCCACTTTAAACAAAGAAGCCAGTCAGAGCCTGCCTGAATTGCTACAGGGTCTCTCCATATCATTGAGTGAAAAGACAAAGCCATCCTTCAACCTGCAGAAGACAACTAATCTGAACCTTGAACCACTTATCTCACTTTTTGCTATTCTGCCCTGGTCACTTTGTACCACTCACAGCAGCCTACACATGGGGAAGTTTCTCATCCCAAGGCTTTAAAAAAAAATCGTTCTGCAATGATACATACAATCTAACATTTCCCCCCTTTAACCACATTCACATACATATGTCAGTGCTGTTAAATACTTTCAAAACGTTGTGCTACCAACACCACCATACATTACCAAAACATTTCCACCATTTCAAATAGGAACCCTTTACATTTTAAACCTTACCTTCCCATTCCCTATCCCAACCCCATTCCCTGGTAACCTTTATTCTAGATTCTGACTCTATGAGTTTGCTTATTCGAATGATTTCATAGCAGTGAGACCATCCAATATTTGTCATTTTGTGTCTGGCTTATTTCACCTCAAAATGATGTCTTCAATCCATGTTGTTGCAGGTATCAAGACTTCATTCTTTTTTATGGTTGAATAATATTCCATTGTATGTATATATCACATCCATTCATTGATTGATGGACACTCGGGCTCCTTCCTTCTTTTGACAATTGTGAATAGCATGCTATGAAAATGGGTTGGCAAGTATCTCTTCAAATCCCTGCTTTCAATTCTTCTGGTTGTATAACTAGTAGGATTGCCATATAACATGGCAATGATGTTGACTATCTTTTTACATGATTTCTAGTTATTTCTATATCTTCTGTGGAGAGAGATCTATTCAAGTCTATTTCCCAATATTTAATTGGATTATTTGTCTCTTGCTGTTAAGTTGAAAGTTTTTTTAATATATTCTGGATATTAAACCTTTATAAGATATGTGGTTCCAAATACTTTCTCCCATTAATTAGTCATTTTACTTTCATGATAAAATCCTGTGAGGCACAAATTTTTAGAAAATTGATAAGCTCTCATTTATCTATTATTTTTTGCTTGTGATTTGAACATAAAGCCTAAGAAACCATTCCCTACAACATATGTCCATTATTTGTATCCTCTCTTTTTATTTCTTTGTCAGTATAGCTAACGTGCCAATTTCATTAATATTTTTCACAGAACAAGTTTTTGTTTGTTGATTCTATCTCTTTTTTTTCTCTATTTCATTTATTTCATCTCGAATCTTTGATATTTCCTTCCTTCCGCTCTCTTTGGGTTTAGTTTGCTATCCTTTTTCTATTTGTTCCAGTTTTTAAGGTCTTTGATTTAAAGTCTCTTTTGAAATGTAAGTATTTAGAGCTAATATATTTGCCTCTCAGTACTGCCTTTGTTGTAACCAATATGTTTTGGTATGTTGTATTTTCATTTTCATTAGCCTCAAGATACTTCCTAATTATGCTTGTGATTTCCTCTTTGACTCCTTTGTTGTTTAAGAGTATGTTGTTTAATTTTTGTTTAATTTCCACTTATTTGGGAATTTTTCATTTCTCTCTCTGTTTTTGATTTCTCATTTTATTCTGATGTTGTTGGAGAATATACATTGTATAATTTCAATATTTTTAAATTTTGAGTCTTGTTTTGTGACATTACATATTGTCTATCCTGGAGAATGATCCGTGTACCTTCGAGAGAAATGTATATCCCGTTGTGGTTGGATGAAGTGTTCTATATATATATTTATAATATCTGGTGGGTCTAGTTGGTTTAGAGTATCGTTAAAGTCTTGTATTTCCTTATTGATCTACTGCCTAGATGTTCAATCCATTATTTAAAAAGGTGTATTAAAGTTTCCTACCTAAATATAGAAGCATCAATTTCTCCCTTCATATCTGTTAGAATTTGCTTCATTTATGTTGGGGCTTTGCTTTTAGGTGCATACATATTTAGAACTGTTTTATTTTCCCATTGAAACCCCTTTATCAGTATATAATACCCATCTTTGTTCCTGATAACTGGTTATTACTTAAGTCTATTTTATCTGACAGTATTATAGCTATCCCAGCTCTCTATTACTGCTTCCATGTTAGATTTTTCCCGTCCTTTCACTTTTAACCTCCTTGTATCTTTGAATTTAAGATGAATCTCGTTCAGACAGCATATAGTAGTATAGTTGGGTCATGCTTTTTTTTAATCCATTCTGTCATTTTCTGCCTTTTCATTGCAGAGTTTAATCCATTTACACTTAAATTCATTACTGATATTGCAGGACATTCTTCTGCAATTTTGCTTTTTAGCCTTTGTAAGTCTTATTTTTTGGCTCTCAGTTTTTCCATTAATGTCTATTTTAGATTAATTTTTTGTTAACCCATATTGAGTCCCTTCTCAGTTCTATCTGTATATATTTTTTCTTATATATTTCCTTGTAATTTCATTCTAAATATATAGAAATCATATTTGGTTTAATACCAACTTGACTTCATTTGCATACATATATATTTTTCCTATACCCTCTATATCTCCACCTTTTTATACTTTTTCCTACTTATAAAATTGTACAGTGCATGTTCAAAACGATATATTTATCATTATTTTTAAGCATTTGTATTCTAGCACCAGAATTAAGAAATGGAGTTACATAACAAAAATAGAATATCCATAAAGGTATAAGTACCTTTAGTGGAGGTCTTTATGTCTTTATGCTACTTTGAACCACTTTCCAGTGTCCTTCCTATCAGTCTGAAGAACTCCCTTTAGCATTGCTTTTAAGGCAGGTCTAGTGGTGATTCACTACCTCAGCATTTGTTTATCAGTGAATGTTTTAATCTCTCCCTCATTTTTGAAGGAAATTCTCACCAGATATAAAATTCTTGGCGAATTGATGTTTTCTTGCAGCACTTTAAGTATTTCAACCCATTGCCTTCTTACCTCCATGGTTTCTGATGAGAAATAGGCATTCAATCTCATTGCAACTCTCTTGTACATAACACATTGCTTTTCTCTTGCAGCTTTCAGAACTCTCTCCTTGCCCTTTGCATTTGATAGTGTGAGCAATATATGATGGGGTGTATTTTTCTTCATGTTTATCCTGTTCATTGTTCTCTTAGATTCTTGTATATGCATATTCACATCTTTTGCTAAGTTTGGGGAGTTCTCTGTAATTATTTCCTTGATTAGTCCTGCAGACACTTTGTCTCTTACTTCTCCTTCTAGGACTCCCATGATACATATATTTAAAATGCTTGATGGTGCCCCAGAGGCTTCTTTTGGCTTTTTATAATTCTTTTTCCTTTCTGTTCTTCAGCCCAACTCATTTCAATTGTTTTGTCTTTGAGTTCTCTGATTCTTTCTTCTGCCAGCTTCAATCTGTTGAAGCCCTCCTGGGATTTTTTCATTTCAATTATTGTGTTCTTCAACTCCAGTATTTCTCTTTGTTTCCTTTTAAAATGTCTGTATCTTTAATAAGATTCTCATATTGCTCATACATTGTTCTCCTGATATGTTTTAGTTCTTTCTCTTTATTTTCCTTCCTCTCCTTGAGACTTTTTAAGATTAAAAAAAAAAAACAACTTTGTTCAGTATGTACAAATTCTAATCTTCTTTGTTGGTGTTTTCTGGATTTTTATCCTATTCCTTTGGATGGGCCATCAATTACTGTTTCTTTTTCTGTCTTGTATTCTGTTGCACTCTGTACATTTTAATATTTTAAAATATTAACTCTGCTTTTTATTCCCTTACTGTTTCTTTTTCTGTCTTGTACTCTTTTGAACATTGTACATTTTAATATTTTAAAACATTAACTCTGGCTGTTATTCCCTTTCTATTTCTTGATTTTGTAACCAGCTGGTGATAAAACAGAGATTTTCCTGAGCTTCAACCCTCCTATCAAGAATATCTGCTAAAGGAGAATGCAGTTTGCAGAGTCCTACTTGTCATTTCTGGACTGGTATCTTGTCCTGGGTTTGTGCATGTTAATTGTTTTGGAGTTCCCCCATTTATAGGAGTTTGAATACCTCCTCTATTTCCCAAGAAATAGATCTCCCTCTCCTGGGTATTTAAAGTAGATAAGTATTTGCTCCAGACTGTCTGCCTCTGTAGTTTCTTACACTCCTTTTGTTGTCTCAAGCTGCTTTGGCTGGAGGGAAAATTCTGAGCAGAGTGGCACATCAGAAAGGAATTTCCCAAGTCAGTCTTTCTGAGCCAAGACAGCACCAGGGGCACACAAAGAGGGCACTGACCAGCTCCCAAATCTTTTTTATGTCAGTAAATTAATGCATGACTGGGGATCAGGAAGAGTGACAGGAACTTCTTCCACAGTTCTTCAAAGCTGAAGTATCTTGACCTGTCCAAAAATTGCAGCCCTTCAACTTCCTGCTCCCCACAGCCCTGAGGAAGTGTAGCTTCTTTAATTCTCCTTTACTGCTGCCTGTGTCTGGAATGGGTGGACCAATGTCAGGGCCCCATCAATCCAAAGTTGCTAATTGAAAGCCATGAGCTGCCATTAGCCATGCCCACCCCAGTCTTGAGGAAGAGGATTTTTATGTGCTTTTCTGCCATCAGTGACCTAGCAAGGAGCTGGACCCCATGACTGCCTTCTGCAAGTGTTGTGGGTGAGTGTCAGTAACTGCCGTGTGGTCTTTACCATAATTTACCAGCATCTTCTGCCTGCTCTTCCCTGGATGCTGTACAGTGTTCTGCTGGCCTCTGGAGATTCAAAATAGCTGTTTCAGACAGTTCCTGACCATTTAGCAGTTTCTTTGGTGGAAGAACTGAATTATAGAGCTTCCTACTCTACCATCTTCTTACAATCCTCCCAAGGCCTTTTCCCTGGCTAATCACCCTGAATGTTTCTCTTCCAGATATTTGCTTGGTTAACTCAATTAGAAACCTCATGTTTTTGTTTGATGAGGCTTACCCTCACTAACCTATTTAATGCTGTAAACTGCTTTCTTACCCATTCACAATTATGCCACCTTCCACTATTTTTGTTAACCACAGCTCTTATCATCATCTAACATGCTACATTATATGCTTACTTATCATGCAGGTTGTCTGTTGTCAGCCTTTCTGTGCTAGAAACCTTTAAGACATCATACTGAATGAAATAGGCCAGGCATAAAAGGATAAATATTGCATGATCTCAATGATATAAATTAATTAGGATAAGCAAATTCATAGAATCAGAAACTAGAACACATGTTACCAGGGGTCAGTGTGGGTTAAGGAATTAAGCTTAAGGAGTTAAGCTTAATTGATACAGTTTCTGTTTGGGGTGATGGAAAAGTTATGTTAATATATGGTGGTGATTATAGGACAACATTGTGAATGTATTTAACAACAATGAATTATATATTTGGATGTAGTTCAAAGGGAAATTTTAGGCTATATATAATTTACTAGAATAACAATTTTACAAAGCATAGGGCTATACAACATAAAAGTTTAATCCTAATGTAAACTATGAAGTACAGTTAATTGCATAAATAAATTAATATTGTTTTACCAATTGTGACAAAGAATATACACTATTAATAGGGAAAACTATGTGCATGTGTGTGTGGGGGGCCTGTATGTGGGAATTCTTCATTTTCTGCATGATTTTGCTGTAAACCTATAACTTATGTAATAAAAATATATGTAAGTATTTTAAAAGTGATATTTGCAGTGGTGGATTCATAAATAAGCTCTTAAAAAAAATTAAAGAACCCTGATTTATAGTGTTTGCAACAATTTCCATGGTATAAATATTCCCACTAGGGCACCTTTCTAGCCACCAAGGGTGATGTTTCAACAACTGCCTTGCAAACTCCTTTAACCATCTGTTCCCGTGTCTGGGAATTAGCTGACTCCAACACACCACTGGATAGTGTCATGTTTTGTTCACTGATGCATCTGAAGTGACTAGAGCAATGCTAGACCAATAATAGATGCTAAATAAAGCGTCATAACTTCCTAAATATAAAAACTATACATTTTGGTATAAAACCCATTTATTTTCATTTATTATCACATTCAAGTCCAAATAATTACTTTCTACCACCATCAAAAATGATATACTTAAGATAATTTTATAAAGCAGTTTAGTGGTTTAGCACTTAATTTCTGTTTTTTGTAAATATATTCTTAAAACTAAGTTTAATATAAACAAAGAATAATTTTTGTCCACTTATATTGAAAATATTAATCTCTAATTGAATATTTTAATGAGAATGGTAAAAGTAATAATTAAAATTACCTTCAGTTCTTAAATTGTTAAATCCTTGCTAATTACTTAACTTTATAAATAATTCACATTGTACACATTATATTTTCCATTCAGGAAATATCAACAGCCATGCTTTAGAATCTACTCCGTGACTTTACAAATTTCAGTAAGGATACAAGCCTTATTTCTAAAACAATCTTTCATTAAATTTACTTCATTTTTCCAGTCTTTTAGAGATTCAATAAAAAATAATTGCCATCATATATACTGTTTTGGCTTACTAGACTGCTATAACAAATACCACTCAATGCATATGCTAAAACAATGAGAATATATTGATTTATGGTTTTCAGACAAGAAGTCCAAAATCAAGGCATCAGCAAGGTGATACTTTCTGCCAGAACACTAACATTCTGGGACAGGCTTCTGGCCATCCTTGGAGTTCCTTGGCTTGTGTGCCTTCCTTGCATCACATGATGATGTCCTCTTCTTTTTTCTTCTGCATTCTGATAACTTCTGGCTTCCAAATCCTCCCTGTTGCTTCATCTGATTTTGGCTTCTAGTTTCTTTCTCTTTATAAGATCTCCAGTAATCAGGATTAAGACCCAACTTCAAAAACGAATATAATATTAGATCCCCATCCTAAGGAGGCCAGCTACATTCTCAAATAGAGTGGCAAGTATCTCTAGAGTATAGAGGCAGTGCCTAATAAAATAAAACATACCAATACACCAAGCCTTCGCTATTAATGCTTGTGCTTATGAATCTTATTCTTGTTAAAAGTTGAAAACTTAGCCTAATAATAACTATTGCCTAAGAGTTACCTCCTGAAAACTTCCTTCTTACTCAGAAAATAAACCTACTACTTTACTCCCAACATGAGGCATGACTCCAGGGGATGAGAATCTTTGGCACTGAGGGATTAATACCAGGTGCCAACCAGTGATGCATTTGGAAAATGACCTTGAGCAGAAGATGGAAATAAAATATAGAAGAGTTTTTATCGCTAAGAGATTTCAAAGTGACTCAGGAAGTCATTTCAGAGGCTATGCTTATGCACATCTCAGGCAGATCTCACTAACTGCCATAGTAAACAAAGATTCAAACAGGGTTGCTTCTGAGGGCTCTAGAGACATCTGGACATTATAAGCAAGGCACACAACCCTATGAAATCACCCCATGAGCGGGCCATACCTTGGAAAATATGATTTTATATTTATCCACTATAACAGAGTTATATTCATTTCTAATTTCCCTACACATTATTCTTCTAACCCTTTTACTTGAACCTATAATTAGCACTATATGACCTTCAGTCTGATCATTTGCTATTTGAGCCCTGAATCTCAGCAGAGTTGTGGCCAACACCTACTCTCCATTTCATTGGACTCCCAAGATAACTAACAAAATGATGATGATAGACAACACTCATCCTTAAAAACAAAGAGTATAAATAACTGCAAGTAAAACAATTCCTTCCATCTGACCCATAAGACCTAAGGCCCTTCTCAATCTGAAGCAGAGCAGACATCACCATCCCCAAATCCTCAAGAGTGAGGAATGAACAAACACAAGAGAAGAATGCAACCATGGACCAAAATAAACATTATTATTATAGTAAAAGAAGAATTTGTAACATTGATATAAAGATAGTGGTTACCAGAAGTTCTGAGGGGAGGGAGAGGGAAGAGTGGGTGCAGCATAAGTCATTTTTAGGGCATTGGAATTGTTCTGCATGATATTGAAAAAAGGGATACAGGCCATTACACATTTTGTCAAAACCTATAAAACTCTACAGTGCAAAGTATAAACCATAATATAAACTAGAGACCATGGTTAGTAGAAATGTTTCAATATTTGTACATCAGTTGTAACAAATGTAGCACACTAATGTGAGATGTTATTAAAAGGGGAAAATTTAAGATGGGGAGAGGTTAGGTTATATGGGAATCCACTATACCTTTGATGTAACTTTTCTGTAATCTAAAACTTCTCTAAAAATAAAGTTTATTATTAAAAAAACAAACACCTCATTCAGTTTGGCTATACCTTAACTAAAAGAACATTTTTAAGAAATCCTATTTATAGTGGTTTCACACCTGCAAGAATATAAGTTAAGTTTAGAATATATCTAAATTGGGGTACAAAGTTCAATCTACTAGATACCTTTCATATTTTTTAAAGCAATTAATAAATCTCTTTACAGATTCTTGCTCCACAAAGTGAGTGTTAACTTGTTTAAAAAATCAATTTTATTGATACATATTAATAAAGCATACAATTCATCCAAATTGTACCATAAATGGTATTTGGTATAATCACATAGTTGTGCCTTCATCACTTCAATCATTATTAGAACATTTTCATTATTTCAATAATAATAATAATAAACAAGAAACAGACAAACAAGAAAATTCCTCACCTATCAATCTCTCTATGCTTCGCCCACTGTACATAGCTGCTGTTTCTGGCTATTATATCCAAAGCGTATAATCAATGGCTTTTAGTATAATCAGAATATTGAACATTCATCATCTCAAAAATTTTAGAACAATTTCATTACTCCAAAAAGAAAGACTCCATACACCTTAGCATTCTTTCCTCAGACCTACATAACCACTAATCTTCTTTCATCTTTATAACTTGATTTACATTTACATTTTAGATAAATGGAATCATACAATCTGCAGTGCTCTGTGGCTGTTCTCCTTCACTTAGTATAATGTTTTTTTGTCTGATATTAACATTTTGTAGTATTAACTTACATTTGTTCAGTGTCAAAAAAAAATGGCCTTATTTAGCCCATTTTACCCATATTCATATTTCACATAATATATTTATATTTCACATAAAATATTTAGTTCATAATAGGGCAATCACACAGAATTTGTCCTTTTGTGTCTGGCTTGCTTCACTCAACATAATGTCCTCCAGGTTTATCCATGTTGTCATATGTTTCATGACTTCATTTCTTCTTACCGCTGCATAATATTCCATCATGTGTATACTCCACAATTTGTTTATCCATTCATTAGTTGATGGACACCTCAATTGTTTCCAAATTTTGTCTATCTTGAATAATGCTGCTATGAACATCGGTGTGCAGATATTTATCCGTGTCACCGCTCTCAGTTCTTCTGGGTATATACCTATCAATGGAATTGCCAGGTCACATCGCAAGTTTATATTCAACTTCCTTAGGAACTACCAAACAGTCCTCCACAGTGGCTGCACCATTCTACATTCCCACCAACAGTGAATAACTGTTCTTATCTCTCCACATCCTGTCAAACATTTAAAGTTTTCCAACTTTCTAATAGTGGCCAGTCAAATAGGTGTGAAATGATATTTCATTGTAGTTTTGATTTGCATTTCCCTAATCACTAAGTGGTGTTGAACATTTTCTCATGTGTTTCTTAACTATTTGTATTTCTTCTTTGGGCAATTGTTTCTTCTAGTCTTTTGCCCATTTTGTCTTTTTATTGTTGAGTTGCATGATCTCCTTATATATCATGGATACTAAACCAATATCAGATATGTGATTGCCAAATATTTTCTCCTATTGAAATGGCTGCCTTTTCACCCCTTTGAGAAAGTCCTTTGAGGTGTAAAAGTGTTGCATTTTGAAGAGGTCCCATTTACCTATTTTTTCTTTTATTGATCATGCTTTGGGTATAAGGTTTAAGAAACTACTGCCTACCGAAAGATCTTGAAGATATTTTCCTACTTTTTCTTCTGGAAGTTTTATTATTGTTGATTTTATATTTAATGTCCTTGATCCATTTTGAGTTAATTTTTGTATAAGGTGTGACATAGGGGTCTTCTTTCTTTCATTTAGATATGGCTATCCAGTTCTCCCAGCACCATTTTTTGAATAGACAGTTCCGGCCTACATGGGTGGGCTCTCAAAAATCCCTTGGCTGTAGATGTGAGGGTCTACTTCTGAGTTCTAGTTCAGTTCCATTGATCAATTCGTCTGTCCTTATGCAAGTACTGTGCTGTTTTTACCACTGTAGCTAAGTAAAATGCTTTAAAATCAGGAATTGAGAGTCCTCCAACTTCATTCTTCTTTTTTAACACATGTTTGGCTGTTTGGGGCCCCTTAGCATTCCAAATAAATTTGATTATTGGCATTTTGATTTCTGCAAAAAAGGCTGTTGGGATTTTTATTGGGATTGTGTTGAATCTGTTAATCAGTTTGGGTATAATTGACATCTTGACATCTTAATGATATTTAGTCTTACAATCCATGAACACAGAATGTCCTTCTATTTGTTTAAGTCTTCTTAAGTTTCTTTAAGCAATGTTTTGTACTTTTCTGAATACAGGTCCTTTATGTCCTCCATTAAGTTTATTCCAAACAATTGAGTCTATGTTTAATGTCTATTTATTCTTTTGGTTTTATTTTATTAATAAATAATTGTTTTAGTTGCTATTATAAATGGATTTTTTTTTCTGATTTCCTCCTCAGATTGCACATGAGTAGTGCATAGAAACGCTCTTAATTTTTGCATATTAACATTGTATTCTGCAGCTTTGCTGAACTAGTCTATTAATTTTTATAGCTTTTTTGTGGATTTTTTAGGATTTTCTAGATATAGGATCATGTCATCAGTGAATAGTGAAAGTTTTACTTCTTCCTTCCCTATTTGGGTGCCTTTTATTTATTTGTCTAGCCTAATTACTCTAGCTAGAACATTTAGAAAATATTGAATAATAATGGTGATAGTGGGCATTCTTGTCTTGTTCCCGATCTTAGTAGGAAAGTTTTTAGTTTTTCACCATTGAGTACAATGCTAGCTGTAAGTTTTCATATATGCACTCTACCATATTGAGAAACCTTTCTTCTATTCCTATCTTTTGTAGAATTTTTATCAAGAATGGATGCTGTATTTTGTCAAATGCCTTTTCTGCATCAATTGATAGGATCATGTGATTTTTCTTTTCAATTTATTAATGTGGTTTATTACACTATATGATTTTCTTGTGTTGAATCACTGTTGCATACCTACAATAAAACCCACTTAATCATGGTGTATAATTCTTTTAATGTGCTTTTGGATTTTGTTTGCAAACATCTTGTTGACGATTTCTGCACCTATAATCATTAGAGATATTGGTCTGTAATTTTTTTAATTTGTTAATATCATTATCTGGTTTTGGGATTAGGGTGATGTTGGCTTCATAGAATGAATTGGATAGCATTCTTTCCTGTTCAGTTTTTTGTAAAAATTTGAGAAAGATAGGTATTATTTCATCTTTGAATAATTGGTAGAATTCACCTGTGAAATCATCTGGTACCAGGCTTTCATCTTTGGAAGGTTTTTGATGACCATTTTAATCTCTTCACTTGTGATTGGCTTGTTGAGGTCTTCTCTTTCTTCTAAAGTCAGTGTAGGTGGTTCATGTTTTTCTAGGAATTTGTCCCTCTATTCTACATTTTCTAGGTTTTTTTTTGGCATACAGTTGTTCATATGCTATCTCTTATTTCTACAATGTCAGTGCTAATGTCCTCAGTCTCATTTCTGATTTTATTTATTGGTGTCTTCTCTCTTTTTTTCTTTGTCAGTCTAGTTAAGGGTTTGTAGATTTTGTTGATCTTCTCAACGAACCAGCTCTTGGTTTTGTTGATTTTTTCTGTTGTTTTTTATGTTCTTGATTTCATTTATTTCTGCTCTGATCTTTACTAATTCTTTCCTTCAGCTTCATTGGGGATTAATTTGCTGTTCGTTTTCTAGTTCTTCCAGGTGTGAAGTTAGATCATCAATTTTAACTTTCTTCTTTTTTATTATTAAAGAAGCTAAATTACATAAAAGTTACATAAAAAATATAAGGGATTCTCATGTGCCCCGCTCTCTCCCCTCCCACAATTTCCCACATTCAAAACATCCTTCATTAATGTGGCAAATTTGTTACAATTGATGAATCCATATTGAAGCACTGCTACTAACCATGGACTACAGTTTACATTACAGTTTACAGTTTGTCCCACACAATTTTGTAAGTTATGTCAAAATATACAATGGCCTATATCCGTCACTGCAATGTTATGCAGGACAAAACCAATGTCCTGAAAATGCCTCCATATTACACCTATACTTCCCTCTTCCATCCCTCAGAACCTCTGGTGGCCACTGCCTTTATATCAATTATAAGAGTTCTTCCATTGTTAGAAAAATTATAAGTCTAAAGTAGAATAATAATAATAAGTATACTTTAGTCCACTGTTCATTCCCCAATCTTGAGTATTTTTGGATGCTTATGCCTATTCTGCTTCTATGTGAGAGGGGCCTTATATCTTATGGGGCAAAGGGATGGAGGAATCTTGCTTACAGTTGCAGACACTCTCTGTTCCTTGGGATGGGTGTTTCCATCATCATCTCCTTATTAATTGTCCTGGGTGAGTCCAATGAACTGGAGAGTAGGTGTTGCAATTCTACTGAAATTCAGGGCTCAACTGGCACATGGAAGAACCAAAGATTTAAGTGTTTGGGATATATATTTACCAAATATAGTGGTAATTATCTTTATTCTTTTCTAATACAAACATTGAGGGCCATAAACTTCCCTCTCAGCACTGCCTTTGCAATGTTCCATAGGTTTTAATATGTTGTATTCTCATTTTCATTCATCTCAAGATATTTGCTGAATTTTCTTGCAATGTCGTCTTTGACCTAGTGATTAAGAGTGTGTTGTTTAATCTCCATATTTTTATGAATTTTCCCTTTTTCCATCCATTATTGATTCCCAGCTTCATTCTGTTATGACCAGAGAAAGTGTTTCGTATAATTTCAATCTTTTAAAATTTATCGAGACTTGTCTTGTGTCCCAACATATGGTGTGTCTTGGAGAAGGATCCATAAGCACTTGAAAATAATGTATATCATGCTGTTTTGGAGTGCAATGCTCTATAGATGTCTGTTAGGTCCAGTTCATTTATCATATTATTCAAGCTCTCTGTTTCTTTATTTATCCTCTGTCCAGATGTTCTATCCAATACTGAGAGTAGTGTATTGAAGTCTCCAACTATTATTGTAGAGACATCTATTTCTCCCTTTAGCTTTGCCTTACATATCTTGGGGCACTGAGGTTAGATGCAAAAATATTTAGAATAATTATTTCTTCTTGTTGAATTGCACCTTTTATTAATATATAATGACTTTCTTCATCCCTTATAACAGTTGTATATTTAAAATCTATTTTGTCCGATATTAATATCGCTACTTCAGCTCTTTTGGTTTACTATTTACATGGAATACCTTATTCCAGCCTTTCACTTTTAACCTGATTGTGTCCTTACATCTGAGGTGAGTCTCTTGTAGAAAACATATAGATGGCTTATTTTTTTTTTTTTTTAATCTATTCTATTAGTCTGTACCTTTTGATTCTGGAGTTCAAGCCATTAACATTCAATGTTTTAACTGTAAACAAAATACTTACTTCATCCATTTTGACCTTTGGCTTTATGTTGCCATCTCATACTGTTGTCTATCTTTTTACCCTTTAATTTACCCTTTCTAATGATCTTCATTTCTATACTCTTTTTGTCTGTGAAGACTTTGAATTCCCCTCTATTTTTGAAAAACAACTTTGTGGGATACAGAATTCTCGGCTGGCAGATTTTCTCTTTCAATACCTTAAATACATCATACCACTTTCTTCTCTCCTCCATGGTTTCTAATGAGAGGTCAGCACTTAATCTTATCAATTTTCTCTTGCATGTGATGCTTTTCTTTTCCCTTCCTGCTTTCAAAATCTTCTCTTTATCTCTGATATTTTTCATTCTGAATAGCAGATATCTCAGGGTAGATCTATTTGTGTTTATTCTGGTTAGGGTGCATTGTCCTCCTTGGATATTGATATTTATATCTTTCGTAAGGGTAAGGAAGTTTTCATTATTTCCTCAAATATTCTTTCTGTCCTTTTTCCATTTCCTTCTCCTTCTGGGACACTGATAATACTTATGTCTTTGTGTTTCACATTGTCATTCAATTCCCTGAGACCCTGGCCCATTTTTTTCTATTCGCTTCTCTTTATATTCTTCTGTCTTATCCAGTTTGATGTTCTGTCTTCAAAATCACTAATTCTGTCTTCAAGAAATTCAAATCTTCTCTTTTATGCCACTAATGTATTTTTAATCTCACCCCTTGTCACTTTCATTCCCATAAGTCTGTAACTTCTCTTTCAGACTTTCAAATTCTTCTTTATGCTCACCCAGTGTCTTCTTAATATTTTTTTTATCTCTTTAGTCATATTTTCTTTCATTTCTTTAAATTGATTTAGGAGTGTTGTATGATTACCTTTGATTGTCTTAAATCCTGAATCTCTTATATTTGTCATGTTCCTTTGGCTGGGCCATTTCTTCCTGTTTCCTAGTATGGCTTGCAATTTTTTGCTGATGTCTAGGCATCTGATATGTTGGTAAATTTACTCTAATGGCCAATTTCTCTCTCTTGCTTATTATTATTTTTTCACAACTTTTCTTTAATATTTGGTTTAACTTATCTTAAGTCTTTAAGATTGCCCAGCTTAAGTTATCAAAATCATGGCAGGGACACACTAATAGGGCACTGACTTTTTCCCAGGGATGGGATAAAGAGAGCTCTAAAAGCTGTTTTTCTTCATGCAGGTTCCATACCGGCCAGCAGATGGCACTTTTGGGCACACCTTTCTTTGAAGTTGTATCTCTCTGGTTTTCCTTTTTTTTTTTTTTTTTCCACCTGGCCAGATCCAAGATTCAAAGTGGGCTCTGCTGGCTGAATTCATTGAGCAGTAGCTCCTGACTCTTCCTCCCTTTTCCTGTGTAACAGCTGACAGGGACGAAGACCTCTGTTCCCCTCTCAGTCAGCTGCCATGAGCCAGGGATTTTACCCCTGCTGAATATCTTGGGGGTGGGGGAGGGGAGTCTTTCTCCATGGCTGGAAGGTTTAGTAACTCAC